>JBCAUG010071921.1:0-22790 GCA_038406175.1 Haplosyllis leylae | reverse complement strand
TTACTTCTGGATTCTGTAATTTTCGGAAATATAGTGGCAAAACTGTAAAAGTGCAACTTCAGGTTATGAATATTGGTTATTTCAATATATTTTCTAAAATACATGTGAATTGACTCACTAAATATTCTTCAGAATTTTAATTGTGTCATTATCCACCAAAACATATATAGGAACATACCAATTGAATATTTTTTTGAAAATCTATTGAATTTTTATGTTTTCTGCCGTGTCATTCGTCCTGTACACCCGTGTGTGCGGGCAATCATAGGTGTGGCGCTTCGTATTGAAAGATTACAAATGACTCAACGTGTAACTGTTTTAGAAATAAAATTAGATTTTTATTTTAAACAACTGTAATGAAACAATGAAATTCATTGTCCAAAAATTGCGTTATTTTTGAAGATAAACTTGGCATGGAAATAAAACAACAAAGTAACATATTTATTGAGACAGGTTAAAAACTTTGAATGCACATTTTATTAACATGCTTTACTGCACACTTTCAACTGGTTACTTTTTGTCTAGCTTCATTGTAACTAATGGGAAAATGATGAATAAATTTGCCTTTTTGATGAAATGATGAATAAAGTTGCTATTTTTTGCCAACAACTTTTTCGAAGGACTGTAAACTATGTGTACACAAGGTCTATCATGACTGTGATCATCTTCACTGATGCGATCCAGTTGCGGTACTAATCCCAAAAGAAATCGAGTTTTCCCGTAATACACAAAGTTGGCAATGTTGACATTTTTGTGTTTGACTAAATTTTAAAATATGATAGATAGAGAAATTCACATCAGCTAAAATTCAAAACACTGTTACAAATGAAAATTTACTTCGAAACTCACTAGGTTCTTTATTGTTTCCAATTGAATTGAATTATTTGGATCTTCAGAAATCATACAAAATATTGCATGGATTTCTTAAATATTTCATTGGATTAATAATATGTTAGTGATCTTTAAACATTCAAAAGAATTCAGCAATGAGATTTAATTTGGCTGGATTATCATCGGTTGAAAATCAGAAAAAGGACATAACCAAACGATTCAAGTTTTGTCATACAATTCTCTCGTCGTTGCCCGCTAAAATGTGCCAATCACGTCAGTCCTTATTAATTGCACACTGGGTTCATGAAAGGAATTTGACGTCGACCTTTCGCTGATTGGCTCCAAAGAAATGATATGGAAAACCTGTTTCGGTGTAACTACTACACTGGGTCCCGCTTACAACGAATTCGGTTACAGAGCACCCGCTTAGGTTCACACCGAGCGAAAGCGATTTTTTTTTTGACGTCTGTTACTTGTTCTGTGATCTTTTTCGCTTTCGCTTTCACTTGGTGTTAATAGGGCCTTACAGACAACTTTGCATCAAAATCATTGTCAGTAATTTAAAAAGTTCGGTTACCACGAGAACCCTCCTACAACAGCTTTCTTTGCATCTATTTGCTCGTTCTAAGCGGGACCCTGTGTACTGAAACTGGTAACAAATCGCCTGCTACTCACCAGCCTTTTCTTCTCGTAAGAATACGATTTCAGGTTCATCTTCCGTAATTGCCTTGCACCGCTTGGATAAGTCTCCGTTGTTCTTCTCCTCTACTAAATCTGCTAACTTTCTCTTTTTTCCGCCCAAGCTGTCACACGCGTCTGCAACAGATAACAGCTTGAAATGTTTGATACTACACCAGGGTTATCACACATATTAAGATAAAATTCCCCGCGTTGTCCCTTATTTTTCTGCGTTCTGAACATTTTCCCAAAACACTCTCATCTACCTTTTATGTCGACCGATTTCTTCGGCAAAAGTCCCAATTCTCCGCCGTTGTTCTTCTCTAATAAATCCGTTAACTTCCTCTTTTTTTCACTTGGGCTCTCACAGGCGTCTGAAGCAAAATATTAGAGGATACTCGAGTTTTTCAGGACAAGCAAATCTGACAGAAATAAAATGCAATTTTCAAGAATTATCATAATTTGAATTTCGAAGGTAAGGGTCACTTGATATTGCCAGTACTTGCTAGATTGTGTGCACTTTATCAAATAATTAACACACACAAGGAGTAGAAATACACTTTTAGATCTGTCAGATCTACCAGAAATACGTATCGTGAGAAACTAGGCAATGTAATTTTATAATTCTCGGTATAGGTCTGTTTAAATTTTTAATACACTGTAGTGATTCAGAGGAGAACATGCTTGGACACTACATTTAATTGCGCTAAACACAAATGTATGACTGCACGCCAAATGAAGCTGTCCTGTGACATTTTTACCGTACCTGTTGTGTCCACCGATTCCTTCGGCAGAAGTCCCAGTTCTCGCGCATATAGATCTGAATACCAAGCAAGCAGTTCGTCCCCCAGTTGTATTTCCTTGCACGTCCAATAGTATATTTTATTCTCGTACTGGAATGCAGCCAGGTTAGCTGAGTCAGGGCTTTCCGAACAATTGACAAATCTCATCCAATTTGCCACTTTTTCATCTTTCGCGTCCACATAAATAACTCTTGTTTTCTTTTCGACCTGTAAGAATAAAAACCCAGAAGAAATCTCTTTTTTTATTTCAAGTGAAGACATTTCAAACTGCTCCCACAGCTGGCGTAAGAAGGCAGTTCTCTTATTTTGTAGTCAACTCCATACGTGCCCTGAACAAGAAAGTCCTCCTGCGGGAAACCGCACGAGGCGTACCCCCCGGGAGGGGGGGGGAGTTACCCTAACTTGACCTGGCCGGGGGGGGGGATCCTGGGCCACCCCCCCGTCCTGATATGGGATCAGTGGAAGTATTATGGGGTGGAGATGGGGTTAGCTCCTCCCCCGGTACTGGACAGACAGACAAACTGAAAATATTACCTTGCCGAGGGCGGTAAGAAAATGCATGTAATAGCAAAAAAAAAGGTCCAAGGTTTCATTTTGAAAGAACGATTTCTCCATTTTGATTCTTTGTAAAAAAAAAATATTCATCAATTTGAATTTGGGTACAGTTAGCATTCAGCTGTTCTTCACTTCTTCACAAGGTTGAAATTTCAAGATGAGAAGTCCCGTATGATTGTGAGAATTTTCACCAGTGGGTGATTCTGTTCAGTGTAACACATGAATTCACTTACCGTAAAAACATAACTTGGATCCTCCACCTCATCCTCATCGTGGATCCGATTGCCTTGATAAGGACCAAACCTGGTCCTTATTTTCCACCTCCTCCGAGCGAACACACCATCCCCATGGATGCGAGATGGTCTTATTTCCAGACCCTTCGGGAGGGTCTTTCGGGCACGGTCTTCACACCTCTTCGGTTGCCCCACATCTTCTACCAGCTTCATTGGTCCATGCTCTTTACACTCTTCCGTTTCTCTCTTGTTACAGTCATCACATACTAGATAAAACCAGAAATGGTTTGGGCAAGTGTCCGGAATAGTGATGAAAAGAACCCAAAAATATGAAATCCACAGGATATGACCGAAATCTTCTCATGGCCTATTTTTTTGCTTGAAGCAGCACCTCGCCAAGGATTTTTAAGTAATATATGCTCACCATTAAAGTTTCCGTCCTTATTCGCCTTCATGAAACTTCGTAGTACGGCTGCAATCAAACAATTTCGGATCCGATATTCTGGTGACCAGAACAGCATTGATTAGTCATTGAAGCAACCGTCTACAGTGAGCAGATTCTTTCATAATCTATGTAGATCTGGTGTAAGACTCCCATCATTGCACAAAATTGAGATGGTCAAATCCTTCAGTTTCAGTCAAAGTTTAGTCAGTTAAGTTCAGTCATTTTAGTCACTTATGTTATCACAAATGCTTATTTTTGGTCATCTTTGCCCAAAAAAATCATCTTCACCCAGAAAAGGTAATCTTTGCCCAGAAAAAAGGTAATCTTCACCCAGAAAAAGGTAATCTTCACCTTAAATTTGTCATCTTAGTCAGAAGTCAATTATGTCAATTTAGGAAAGATTGTTTTTACCCACTATTTGAATCAAAATGGCACATGTATCAGACATGTATAATTTGTATTAGTATAATTCACAAATATAGTATGGAAAAATTATGAATTTCCTGATTTTTTTAAAACTAAGCTGAACTGAACTGAGTAAACTTAACTGAACTGAACTGACTAAACTTTGACTGAAACTGAAGGGTTTGACACACTCATATTTACACGAAACTTCACGGAAACTAGTTACGATAGGCTGCATGTCCAAGCCCTGGGAAATTTAGTTTCAATTGCTAAGATAGCTCTAATTTAATAGACTCTTCACGTAATTTTATAAAATAATTTTACCAAACTTTTCCAGTTTGATAAAGCACTGTGGTATATTAATTAATTCAATTAAAATTAAAAGTCTTCTGGTAGCAGTTTATTCTATGTCCCCCTCTCCACCTACGATCTTCTCCACATATTATTTACTCAGACAGATTATCTCTGGATTTGAGCTTCTTTTGTTTTTGTCTTGTTTGTATTTATTTGACTGTTCCATATCAGCGTCCCTTTCTGTCTAATCTGGGTCCACCACCTGATATTCTTTGTGAACTCTCAAAATTTATGGTAAGTAATCAAAGTCACATCAGTTCTGGGACTTTTTGCAAGATTTCTTGCGTCAAACTGTTGCTCAAAATCATGCAGATTTAAAAAGAATATATCTGTATCCCTTTTCATTAAAAGCATTTGTGCTTGGAATATTCAATTCACCGAAACTGAAGCAATAGTCAGTTTGTACAGTGGCCTCATATCATCCATGTCTCAACTTTGTGGGAATCAACAATACAGTCATTTTCATGTAGGCATTGCAACAAATATTTGACATGACTATTACAGAGGAATGTTTACAATCATATGTAGGAAGAAGCCTTATTCATACAGTGTTGTTTTGCGAAAGAGATAATCACTTATCAAAACCTAATCTGACATCTGGACATCTGGTTCTGGCACTCTACTCAATATTTTCACTATTCAAACATATAAGGTGTTTTGAGTAAGGATTTACTGAATTTCTGGATCAGTTACTTTTATTTGTCCAGTCACTGAAAACCATTAGGCCTGTTTGAAATTTTTGCTGTCCCTAGTCCATAAGGGGGGCTAAATCATGACATTTGGTCTTTCTACGAAACTTTGTCCAGCTTGATTGAATGTTTTTTAAGATTTTCTCTGGGCAAAAAAGCTTTCTCGTAAAAGCATTCTTGACTTTCTAATTTTGTGGACTTTCTAGTTTAACACAAATTACTCATATTGGGTGTATCTCAGGATATTATAGAACACATTCAGACTGAGTAATCTGCTGTAGTAAACAATTAACATTCCATAGAAAGGTCGAGCTCGCTCTCTTCATCTCGCGAGAACGGGAATGTGGACAATACGTGCACCTTGCCAAAATCAGTTACTCACAGAAAGATAAAAAACATGTTGTCTACTCATTTCTGGAGGCAGCCAAGTTTGGTTATGATAGATAATTCATCAGTGCGGAAATTAAAGACAGATCTTGATACCCCGCATCTTTGTACTCAAGTGTAAATATTAACAATCTTAGCGAATATTACACTCAAAACAGTACAATTGCGCTCAAGGCTAGATATGTTCAGTCATTGGGATCCCTGGTTATTTGAAAGGGGAAGACTACAATCCGTCCGTAGCAGTGAATGCGTGAGCCTGCAGCTCGAAGTAAGTAAACATGCAGACAACGAAAGACATACTAGTACTTCAGAACTCGAAGTCAGAAGAACGGGATAGAAGCTCTTTGCTAAAACTCAACTTTTCACAGGCTGAACGGTTATCTTCACAGGCCTATTAGTTTGGGCGGTAATCTAGTAACGATACTTTCACTTTGTCAGAAAGAGAACATGTCTGGAATTAGATTACTCAGGAGGAAAGAACCATGTCCTGTGAAGGGGTGGAGTGATCACCCGAACCGAAGATGACCTACCGTGTAGCAAAAACTTGTTTACCTTAGTCACCCACACAGGGACTTTGAAGTTCAGGAAAAATGTTCTATCCCAGTTTTTCTGATTTACACATGTCATGAGTAATGCTACGTAGACTGACGTAAAAACCGCTCGTCGAAAAGGTTACAGGTAGCCATGCTGATTTACATGCAAACCTTCCAAGAACTCTTGACCAAGATGAAAATAATGTAACTTAAGAAAATGAAAGTGATCTCCTGTATAACTTTATGATTTGCGTTGTTTTCTGCATGAGAAATATCATTTTGCATGGCATCGTCCAGCAGAAATAAAGTGATGAGTTAAATTCCTGAATTATTTCAAAAAAGGATAATTTGCAATTTTAGGCTCAAAATCTGTTTCCGGGGTGAAGGTTTCAAACAATTTGCATTTCTCTCGAACTTACTTGGGTTTCTCACAATGGGCTCCAGAAAAGCTGTTGTACATGTACAACTCTTACCCATTCTCAATAATAATCGGAACACCTTGCAGATGAAGCAGCGTATAAAATACTGCCCTTGAAACAGGGCATCAGGTCAAAATCTTAAATGTTATTGATCTATATCTTAATGTGTTGGTGATGATATTTGAGAAGAAGAAAAACAAGACATCTGCTGTGCAGAGAGCTACACTACCCATCTTTACATGTTAAACTTACGAGACTGCTGCAAAGACTACTGGAAAAGTCATACCTGGAATTGGGGCGCACCCTCTATTACTACGTTGATTATTTTTTGGTTCTTATCCAGGCCAGTCGTACAATGGCAACCATAGCTGAAAGTCATGAAATATGAGTATCATTACATGTATCTCAAAGTTCTTACACGAGTTTCTTTTAAAGTGATATTAGACTACGCTGCTCTGTGCAATGCTAAATGAGCTTTTTCAAGTCCACCTAATTGGCAAAACATCCATAAAACCAGGAATTTTGTAGCAAATCACATTACTCTTACAAACAGTAAGGGTTTTTTTTTTTGCATTTTTTCAGTAATGAGTGAGATGTTGCCAGCAAAACTTGGCTGTCAGCAGCAAATAATCGTCAGACAATGCCATCTATTGGCTTACAACAAAATAATTGAAATCATTTTGGTACTATCAATATCCCATAGCAATTATGGACTAATAAAAATATGCAAAAATTGCATCGGTGAATGCAAAGGCTCATGAAAGATGGAAATATTAATCTCGCTGTCTTGTACAACATTAACTTGTCTGAAGCTGAAGTTGTAAAAACAATTGTCAAATCGCACAGTTATCAAGAAGTTGAGGTCACCCAAATGAATTTACGTTGGCGGATACGCATGAGGGGTCGCACGCGTGACTTCTTGATTCTCAGCATCATTTCATATTCTGGCAAAACATTTTTAGGCTTATTGGTGACTCGGTAGAGTTACCTAAGTGGTTGGATTTGGTTACGCACGAATGTTTCAGATTTTTGACAGCTTTTTGGCCCTTTCTTCGTACGAATGCTACACATAGATGTTGAAACAAACATGGGGGGGACTCGGAAAAACTCAAAATTGCATTTTAGTTGGAGGGGACCGTTGGTGACCATTTTCACTAATTAGCACGTAAGGGGAACGTTTGTAGATTACAGTTTACTGTATTGGTCAATGACATAGGTTTTGAAAATTAATGAAGAATGGAGCAGATATATTCCAATACAATTGATTTATCATGCAGAAATAGAAAACCAATGCCGTCGCCTTCTAATCATTTTTCATAATGTCCTGCGGTGGATAGAATTCTCCAATCGTCTTGTCACCAACATGGATGGCAGTAATTACCAGAAATCCAAAAATGACGATTATAACTCAAAGAGTCAATTGGTCATGACGTCCTCCTCAAAAATTCATTTATTTCAAGACATGTACGTCTTTGGTTACGTTACACCTTGCACGCCCAACAACTTCTTTCACAAAACAAACAACGACAAGATTGAAATAACGTGCATGCTCAGAATAATAAGGTTACGCACGTGGGTAGTTGGAAAGAGAAATTTTAACATTAGTCATGTAAACGCCACAAAAACAATATGAAAAGACTACTCAAAGCTATGTTATTTGTAGGCAAGTCAGTTCATCCTAACACAAAGTGGTATGCACTTTGTAAAGCACGGTTGTGGCAAAGAATATATACGTAACTGTTCAAGCGGTGATATCTGCACTCCATCTTCATTACAAGTGCAGATGCTAAACCTAGTTTTGCAGCGAGATTTGTGAGTATTCTGGCTGTATCATACCACTGAATAGACTCTGAAAATTCTGCACCAAAATTTATCGTAGAAAGAAATTTCTCATCTACAAAAACATCCCTAGAGAATTTTATTGCATTAAACGAGCGTTAGGTGGCGCCAAAAACAGACACGAAAACACCCAACTGTGCTGTTCTGACCCTGCATCCGGTCGACACATTTTGTTGCTTCCCGCTTTCTTCCCTCTTAAGTAAAATGTTACCATCGCAAGGTTTTCATTAGTCTGCGCAAGGAGACTATCTGTGATGCACTCACTACTTCCGGGTGGATAATTTTCTTGTCAATATTTTTAGTACACCCCAAAACCTCACAGATGCCAGCATCAAAATGTAAGAAGTGTTGGATTCTTAGCAGTTTGTGGAGACTGATCTATGATGATACTTTTTAACCTCTGCCTCTGCCACCCTCTGCTTCTGCCAATTTATAAAAATCCCTGCCTCAGCCAAAACAATTTTTTGTCAATATTTACCTAGTGAATGAAATTCTACTTCAATTTACAGACAACATATGTATTTCTAGTCTTCCTCAATTGTTTCAAACCAAAAACACAGCATACAAATATTCAAACTGTAGAAACAAGTCCAAGACAAAAAACTTCCTAAACTGTACAGTTTAGGAAATATTTTCTAATTTTTTTTGCTAAACTGTACAAAATACTTCCTAAACTGTGTTTACCTAGCATCATTGGCTGCTACTTAACATATTCATGTGAAAGTAGTTCCAGTAAGCCTGGGAAAATACATACTAAGCCACTTCACCTGGATCCATGTCCTATCTTGCACACTATTTGGGTCTCTAGTTTCCAGACAATTAGTTTTTGTAATCAACAGTGAAGGTTCATCAATTACATTATAGGAAAACTGAGAAAAAACAAGAACTACTTTTTAGTCTGTGAATATCAAGGATGCCAAACATGGTAAAAAACTTCCTAAACTGCAAAACAGTTTGGGAAATATTTTGGTCACATGATTTGGCAGAAGCAGATGCTGGCAGAGGCAGAGGTGGAGCGCCTCCCGGATCTTTGACCGTGTTGGTCAATATTCTTGTTTCATTTTTGAAATGCATCGCATCTGTAAGAAGTCACTTTTATCCGACAACTAAACGAACACAGAAAACAACCAAAAATGATGGCGGAAGGCTTCGCGCAATTTGTTAGCAAAAAACTGTTTGAAGTCAAATAGAAACTAGAAGGAGATTTATGGCAGCAGTGGTCCTGTTAATTACAGATCCAGTAGAAACATCAATAAAAGGAGAAAAGGTTCCTATGCCAAATAATGTTCTTGTTTACATCTTATTGAGCAGCTTATAGTGGAGCCTGTTGCAAATAATAATTCCACATTACTAGCTTTTCATATCAATTGCCTCTTTTCAATGGGGAAATAGAGATAGAGTCTCCGCAGGGTAAATTAATAGATTGGAAGAAATGCTTTGTTCCAGACACACCTTTCTTTGCATGACCTTATTCGTCCACAACAGCTAAATTTTAACACAAGATGACGCTCATCAACCTGATTTGATCTTATTTACCGCGCAACCCACAAAAATAGTTCTTGTACTTCATTTGGTTTCCATAGGTACGAAATGGCTCACAGTTATTCATGATTTGTGATGTAAATTATTGTATTCTTATAAAAATAAAAGTTTGAATATCATGATTTTGTGAGCAATACTTCGCGAAACCCATCATGATGTATGTATAAACAGAGGTGGGTTTGTTTGTGAATGTAAAAATAACTAAAAGAAAACACTTTCTTTTTGAATATCAACAATAAACAAATAAACAATGACAGAATAAAAGAAAAAAACTCATTTGCATTTGTGCACCTACGAGTTCCTAGTGAGTCACACAAGCTAAAGTCTGTGAAGAATTGCACCTGCCCAACAGGCAAAGCTAAATATTAAATGTATGTGGTACATTTTAATGAATACAAATGGATGAAAGGCTCTTTGAAAATATCACATCTTAGCAATTACTTTGGAACTTTTTTGCTTTGAGTTTGATGTGAGTTGCCATGGGAAGAAATCTGAAAGGGCCAGAGGGATACAAAGGTTCGGTATGGAGAAAACCGAAAGCATGAAAAGTAATGAGGAAATGAAAATTCCATGATCTGGATTAAAATGTCCAAAAAGCCTCAAATAATCCATGGCTGAAGAGGTGATTGTTCTCCGTGATGGCCAAGGGACTACAAGTTAGTTGACTGAGTAGCATCAATTCAATTGCATCCAAGAAAGTTTTGAAAAACATCGAGGCACCCTATCGAGGAAATTCTAAAAGAACCTTGAAAGTATTTGCATCCAAATACGTTCAGTGTCCCCTCACATCACGCTGCGTGTACAAACTTACAATCGAACCAAGATGGCATTTTCACCACAGACACACACCAGTATTTTTCTCTTCCTTTTGGTTATTTCAAAGAGTAAATGTCCACAAATGCAGTTATTGGTGGCTCGTTAGAGTCACCTTAGTGGTTGATGGACGGTTTTTGCTCCAAAACCTTGTGCCCGTGGTGGGAACCTACAAAGGTCTTTTGTCACTTAGTGACTGTACATGGGATGAGGGTTCTATTTGCATGTGGTGGGGACACCTAACCACTGTATGTTATAATCAAACTTTTTGTTGCCGTAGGTAGTAGGGACCCTAAAACCTAGTATACAATATGCTTTGCTCCCCTTCGCTCCCCTTCGCCCCCAGGGAGTGAAGAGAGCGAAGGAACTACCTGGTGAAACTTTTTTCACAACCTCGTATTTTCAAATATGCTCATCTTAAAATTAGTGGAAGAACAGAGCGTGTTCAGCTTGTCAGTCTGGAAAAAGTCAAAAGTCACATAGGTTCAACAGTTCCAGTTAATTCCGTGGCATCGAAAAGATGAATTCAGCAGAGCCTCAAGCTCTGCTTCTGAAGACATTTGGCTGACTGGTCGGGTAAAACGAAATTTCATGCATAATCGCTATCAGTTTACGATCCCACGGGGTGAAGTTTGCAGGAAGGATTCGCCTCAGTGGTGACTAGACGCTGCCTTCCGCCTTACGTCACATCTTGTTTGGTTTGTGTGGGTTTCCAAGGGAACTCTATGAAAAAGAATTTTGGCTACTGTTCAAAAACAACAGATTAGCAATTTTGGAAATTGATGAGCTTCTTTTGATGCTGTTTTGGTTGGAAGCCCAATAAATAGATACTGTTATCCTTTGTACACAAATTGACGTGGAATGGGCCTCACAGTTGTCAAATGAGGGACATATACATGTAATTAACTGCAATATGCACCCATATTTGATGTCGGTGTAGTGGCTATTTTTATTGTTTTGAAGTATTGACTGTTGAAGCAAGACCTTGCATGGATGTCGCAGTGACCTTAAAGTTTCGTTTCCGTCCACAGAGTTCCAGTCTTTTCTTGGGCCGGTTTTCGCTTTGTGTTTCTGGAGCGAATCGAAAAGACCTAACGCAGAGTGTATGGACAACAAATGAAAGTGAATACTTAGCTTGGAAATCAAATAATAAGATTTTGACCAAAGGATTTTCACACTGTTCTTTTCATGAAAGAAAGGTGTAATCCTACTAAATTGAGACATCTACCAAAGTCTGTAAACAACTGTTGTGTTGCCGATGTACCATAATCCAACTGGTGTTTTTATTGCTATACTGATGTCAATGTTATTCTGTACCAGTAGTCAGAGATGTCTCCGTATAATCAGGGAGCCTGTATAGGTATAGTAATTGTAACATATAGTAATTGTAACATATATTGTAACATAGGCTCCTTGGTATATAATATACGTGGCTAAACAATTGTGAATACCGGTACATGATTGATGACAACGTAAAAAGTAGCACAGAATAGCTTGATAGCCTAAACTACCGGTAGAGTAAATAGAAAAAGAAAAATCTTGAGGCCTATGGCAGTCTTGGCACCCCCATCCAGCCCCACGGTGAAACAACACAAACGGAGGCGGCCATACCATTACTATCGATTTCTATCGATTGCCTTCTTTCAATGAACAAATATAGTTGGTGCCTCTGCAGGATAAACAAATATGTTAGGCCCAATAGAATTATTTTATTCCAGACACACCTTTCTTTGCATATACGGTCACATAAGGGAACTTATAAAAGATGGCACTCATTTGTTCACATGTAACCTTGCCTACACGACCTCACTTTTTCTAGTAATGACATCAATTTCATATTTTTTCAATATTGCCAATTTTTGGACACGCTGCTTATACCGACTAATCTTAGGGGTTGGGTCGTGTTACTTACATAATTAAACGTAAGACTCGGAATATTTTTCTCACAAATTGGTATTATTCCAAAAATAGAATAACCCATAATGCAAAAAAAACCCTTTAAGCTGCATTTATTGGTTGGAATTTGTTTACACAGAATGAATGTTATGACATCATCTTTGGATGTCATTTAACAACATCACGAGACATTATTTGAACTATGTTCATGACATCATTTATTTAATATTTATTATTTCTGAAAAATTACCATTTTAGCAATTAAACCAAAACGTAAAGTTTAAAGAAATTTTACCAATTATTGTCCATTTAAATGGACTTAGAGACCAAACTTTATTATTCAACTACTCCAAAACAAGTTTGTGAATCGTTTTCAAACTTCACATAATTGTCTATCGAAAGGAATGTGATAAGACTAGGTGGTCCTTGCCCATGAAATAGTGACCAAAACTGTAGACAAAGCTCTGGGATGGAGGGGGTTTGGGGGTGATGGCATCCAGGTGGCAGGGTCAAGAAGGTGATGGGTCTAATATGCTGTTTGATATGAAAATTACTGTGTAATAAAACTACTTGACATTAAAGATAAAAATATGAAACTTGCAATACTTATGACCATTTTGATGTAGCTATTAAGTTAACTTAATAATTTACTACAAGAAGTAAAATTTCTAAACATGCAGAACTCTCCTTTGTGGGGGTTTGTAGATAAAGGACAGAGGTAAATTGAATCCAAAATGGCACAATGCATATTTTTCTATTCAATTCAATTCTATTCTAGTTTCATGAACAGTTACATAAAAACACACTTCTTATCAGATCCATTCGGTAGACAGGTTGCCATTACGTTGGCTGCTGTATTTTTTTCATTCGGTGAAGTGAGTAAAACAGAACATTCCTCCCTCTGATTTAGAAATAAATGACAATCATTCAGAAGTTAATTTTGAAAACGGGTAATTCATCACTTGGGAAACTCATTTCGAACATCAAACATTGACGAATAAATAATTTTGTAGGGCACACCCACAATTAATAGTTTTAAGAGCTAAATTTATCCTCAATAAATTGCATTTGAGGCATGAACTTAGTGCAAAAATATGATCTAAAGCTCCAAAGCCGAAATTGGTTTTTTTTCCAGAACTCAAGGGACTGGGAGTTGTCTTGGCACAAAGCAAGTCAAAAGTGGTAATTCAATTAATGAGGATTGCCTACAATTGTTCACGTCCTTTGCTATTTGAATTATTCATTCACATCACTGATCATCAAAAACTTTGATCTGTTAACTGAATGTTGTATCGTAATGTTTGAATGCCTTTATAACTTTCTACCTCAAATTCTGTAGTGTGTCAACTTTTTGTTTCCTGAAATCTAATTGAAATAACACCAAAACTGGTAGCAAAAGCCAATACCTTTGCACAAGTTTGAACCACACCAGTTATTGATTGAAAGCTTGAAATTTATGGGGCATCACTTCAACTCACGCAAAGTGACATTGTATGAAGTTGTATGTAACAAATTAATCACTTACTGAACCGAAAAAGTCGCACAGGCGATTATCAATCTGACGGGGATAAGTTTCAGTTTTACATTTATTTGTCCGTAATACAGCAGTACGAGTTTCAGTGGAAATTTTTGAAAATGAAAGTGAAAACGCTGCTGTGTAAATGGACTATCCCTCCGAAAAAAAAACGCACAGAAAAATTGAACCAAATAAAACTGAAACCTAGCGGAAACTGCACTAAGTCACTCAGATCTACCCTCTCCAAATGAAGAAATTAGACTCCATATTTCGTTTGGGGAAACATTTGAAAGGAAATGTGACCTTAAAATTCCTTAGTAAAAAAGTGCTACAATTAATTTTTGAGCCTTTTTCACGCTCAGTGAACATCACAACACATATCATTCTAGCCTACAATTATCACTGAACATTGTCATCTCCATCTGATACATCATACCCTGGTAATAAAAAAACCACGACAAATAATAATGGATGTAATATGATATGCGTCTAAATAAGGTACCCCACCCTTGTCGTCTACAACTGACTGAAAGTTGTAAATTATATGTGAATGAAACTACTGTCTGCTAAACCTAAATCATCCAATTCAGGCATTACTAGCTTATAACGTACACTTGCAGTGAATGTTTCTTTTCCTAGTGCCTCTGTAGAGTTTAACAGGGGGGACAAAGGATCCAATAGAAATGCTTTGTTCCAGACACTTTTTTTAGCATGACCAAATGTGGTCTCATATGCAGCTCTGCAGTAACATTTTACCAAAAGATGGCTCGCCTCAAAACATAAGTGTACTTAGAGTTGACACCCCAAAAAAGCTAGTAATGACTCGTATTCCAGCAATTCATTTTGTGATTATGTCATGTAGCATTTGCCAGAGTACAGGAATTTACACAGGAAGCTCCTTGAGTAAATTATTCTGATACAGGTGAAAATGAATTTATAATAGTTAGGCAATAAAATTGTGTATTTAACAATTGCAGGTGGATATGTATGATGTATTTATACAGATTCAGTGTGCGATCACGAAGACTATATTGTAGTCAGACACAAGGTGTTTGCATTAACTGTTGATAATATTCACCACCATCTGTTGTTGCACATAGTTTTAGGAATGAATATATTATAACTATGCCACGTAACATCGCGATGTGGCCGTGAATTGTCTGTTTTCCAACAGTTTCCCAAAGCAAAACTAAATAAGAAAAACGAAAGGTCACTAGCGGCCTGCAAATTCAAATCAACAACATTTTTTCTCTCAATTTTTGGTCTATGTTTAATTTCAGTTTCACTTTTTCTGCATTAGATGCAACCTTCTCAGAAATGCCACTTCTGTCCTGAGAAAAGTACCTTTTTCTTAGAAAGCCATTTGAGGTGTTCGTCTGTAAAAAATATGAATGCATCCCATCCTATATGTTGCTCTCTTTGGTATGAAAGCCATCTGACCTGTAGGCCATGTAGGCGTATGTAGATAGGTAATAATTTCAGTCAGGTCTGTTTGTCCGTCTGTCTGTCTGTTCTGGTTATAACTTTTGAACCACTATAGCTAGGTTTTCATTTTTGGTATACAGATACATCTTGACCATATCTATGTGAAGTTTGAGTATCAAGGTCATTGGATCAAGGTCAAATTTAAGAATTACATATTTTACCTAACTTTTACTTCTATATGCTTGTATTTCATTAAAAGTTACTTAAAAAGTCAAGGTCATTAAAGGTCAAAGGTCACAGAATATCAAGGTCAAGTGAAAAGATATCAATTTTCTGTCTATTGTAAATGTTTTTGTGATCTATGTGTTACGCAGATGGTACGCCTTCGACTGCAAGGCATTCTTGTTAATTTTATTTTCGATACACGCATCCATTCGTACTGTACTTCGCAATGTCTTGTCGTTCAGTTTCCAAGATTGCGAGTATTTTAACATATTGAAACTGAAAAATTGAATTCATACATATTTATATATCTCATTCAAAACGTTCACTTTACATAACAACCAGACTTACTGAGTCAGTCATATCAAGTGAGCTTGCACAAGTGACAATGTAATACTTATGATTTATACCTGAACTGTTTTTCACAGTTGGTATATTATTTAAATGAAGTTCGCGTCAGATAATTAATATTGGCACAGTAAGCGAAAACATGACCATATTTGGACTGATCCGCACGCAGTCTATGTTTTATGAGCATTGCATGCGTGTGGGTGTGTTGAAGTGAACCCAGTAACTCGGTCTATTACATCGGCTTCAGCATCAGTAAAAGCAGCAATAGGCATGTAGTCAGCCTATCCTTTTGGGAATAAAACCAAATTTAATGGTGGCCTGTAACAGAACAAATTATTTACACATGGAAATTGTTATCATTAATCCTTTTGGCCATTTGAATTACAGTAAATGATCCAAACCGACCATCCAAATTTAGATTTACCAACGAATTTCAAAAGTAGCCACTGACAGATTAACTGAGATACAGAATAATGAATGTGAATGGAACGCAGTTGAAACAGATGTGTAGTAATTGTGTAAAGCGATAAATCATATTGTATTGCAAAATTGTTTGCGGCTGGTTAGAGAATTGGTAAAATTGTGTAATAAATAAAAACAATCATGTCAATTATGATGACAGTAGTGAGATATAATTTCTATTCTGAATTTTTTTTCTAAATATACTGATACTCACAATGAAGATTTTGGATCTTCCCAGTTACTTATTTTTCGCTTGTGAACAGCGTGAAAATCTTTATGCATCGAACATGGAGCGTTTGTGTCCGTAAAAAGTGTTGAAAATGAGATCCTCTTAATTGGCTAGTTCTTATAAACTGCGAAAGTGAAATTTCTGTAGAATGTGCATATTGATTTGAACGCAAATCCTTAGTTGGTAATTGGTAAAATAATTGGTAAAAGCATAAAAAAAAAACTATCCTATTCCATTCCAAAAGAAAAGGTACTGACAATGCGGATCGAGCAAACAAAACAAGCCCATCGTACACTTCGGTCACGATCGCGTTTTACATTAAAATCTATGATGAACCCATATGAGCCGCTTATTCAATGTCAATGTTGAACATTTGTCTTATTTTAACGTGGATTTTAAGCTACTCGTTGCTAAATTCATTGTAACAAACCATCACAATGGATGCAAAATTTTCTTTGTGCGCTGTCCATTGCGCATTACTAGCAATGATCGCTCCTTCGACTCTCCAATCATTTGCATGGATAATAATTCACAATGAAATTTTAATTAACACCTCAACAATACTTGGTACAACAAAGGTCATTGGCTAACTAGGCGGCCATATTTGGCGATAATTGCTAGTAATGCTTTGTGTGAATGAAAAGCTTTGACAGGTAATTAATGGGCGAGTTTTTCCTATTTTAAATTAGTAAATTGATCTTATTCAACTAATTACACAAACAAAACAAATCAAAATTCTTGTGAGATTTGAACTTTCAGCCTTCTGAACATGAGCCCATAGCTAAGGCCATTATGCTACCGAGGTAGTTGCAAGTAGGGAGACTTTGAAAAGCTTTAAATAACCATAAGTCATGCTTCATAGGTTAAATTTGAATTTAGTTAATTAGAGAAAATAATCATAAAACAGAAAAAGCACTATAATTCGAATTTCCAGAATGCTTAATTTTAGAACTATTACAATTATTGTTTCACGAAGGAAAAAATTCTGTTGAAATTATTTGCTGTCAGCGAAACTTTTATTTGAGACTACCAGGTTGAGGATTTCGGTACAGAGATAACTCAACTCAATTAACACGAAAGTTTCCAAAAAAGGATCTTTTTGTGGCATCGGAATGGTGTTGATGCTGTCTCCATAGTAACAGATTAAAGACAAACAACGCACACAGTGCAAGGTGTGAAGTACAGTGAGGTGTGAAAGGAAAAACTTTTACATGATTTCATCTGAAACTGTCGTTATGGATTTTTAGCTTCTGGGCAAATATGACCATAAAATAGCATGCTATCTCCAACTGAAGAACAAGATGTGTCTGTAAATAATTTCTTCAGTGGAAAATCAACAATTTAACACTGAAAAAATGTTCAAAGAAAAGTGCATTTGGGAAGTCCATTTTCGGACTTCAACTTTAACTACCTGGTTTCAAGGTGCGTAGTGCGGAAGAACGATCTTTCAGTGATGATCAAAAACTTCTGAAGTAGATTGAGTATATATATGGAGTGAATAAGCTTCACTGGCTGCTCGTCATCAATTTCCATGTGCATTGACCTAAGTTACACCAAGGACATTCGCAAAGACTCTACAGTCACCAATTTAAGCTATTTACAGTATTCAACGGACTTGAAACACCCTGGGTACATATATTTTGCAAGAGGGCGTTACAAGATTCATGTACATTATCACTATTTGATTGTCATGTCGACAGTGAAAAAGACAGACTGTGTTACTCTGGCGGAACATGGTTTACATGCAGTCACGCCTCGACGTTACTCTGTAAAGCTCTTCTTTCACAGCATCTCGATGGGTAAATATTGAAAGAGAGGCTGTGAAAAGTTTCCCTGTTTCATTACAAAAATAAATGAAAAAAGTTGCACCAGAAAAGGGAAATTCCCTTGTCGGCATCAGTACGTTTCAAAATTGTCAATGTCTTTAAATTTTGAACACAAAGATGTTTTACAAACTTCGGTAAAGTTTAGCTACTTTTAGCTCTTTTTGGTTTTTTTGTCATAGTTATATTTTGGCAGTATGAACAATCCATGGTTTTCTGACGAAAGTTAGAACCTAGGAGCTCTTGAGTAATGCCGTTTGTTGTTTGTTATTTTGATATTTGGCTCGGTATCAAATTAGAACAAGAACTAATTGAATACAATTCCCAAGGGATGTTGGATTGCATTGTAATTTATTTGTGAAGTGAAAGCAAAATCAGTGACTTTGAAACACCTCCAGTGATAACATGGCATGTCAATCCACCAAAATCTACGAAAGGATTGTACAAAAACTATGAACTAAGTATTCTGTACCAATTACACAACATAATATTTGCCACATTCTAGCCAATATTCACGGGTTTTAAACCAACAAGAAACCGCATATGTTGCTTTTATGTTGCAAATTATCTCTACAGTAATGACTAAAGTAAAAAGAGAGAAAAACACTTGCGCATCTATCACCTTCCTACTTACTACACACCCAGACATAAGTCTATTTCACCTCCATGTCTATCTACAACTCAGAAGATGTGCGAAGGATGAGCACAACCACTAGTTCAGGGTGTAGTTAAAGATTCAGTTCAGATGAATCTAATGTAGGGAAGTGGAAGAATTCAGCACAATAACGTTTTTATAAACTGGACAAAATAGACAATACTGACACTATCAAAGGCTTCCCTAACTGATAAAGAAAGATTCATGTAATTAAAAAGTTACGAGAATCTTACTGGTTGATGCAACAATTGAATTTTTGGACCAAGATGATTTACCTAACTTGAGTAGAGTATGACCATATGAGGGTCTTACAGTCTTAGATCTAAAATCTTAGACTTACAAGCAGTGTCAGAATGGCTCAGTATGTAAAGTGTTGAATTGACAAAAAGAAGTTCCAATATTTAATCCCACTGTAGGTAACTTTTTTCGCTGCTGAAAATTTTTCATTACCTCTTTGGAAAGTCTTTTTGTTTTTGTGAAAAACTCCATTGTCTCAATTTCTGAAACAACAATAGCTCCAACTTCAACTTCAACTCAGTTTTTTTTCGTGGCAATTGCAAACAACCGGAATCTATTCCTGAAAGTATGCTGGTTATGATAGATTTTTTGCAGCGGAGTCGTAGCCAATAATACCTGGATAGCTCGACATTCCCTCTCTTCTAAGTTTGTAGATGATGGTGATATTTCTCTTGCATAACACCATGTGGTGTTTTCAAGGGGTATTTTATTTTTGACACAAAGAATCGTACGTATTAACATCAAGGCTCTTACTAGTTCTCTGCAAATGTTAACACGTTTTTCGTGAATAGCTCTGTTGCCCAGCAGTTGACATTTCTCGTGGTAAGGATTACCCGCGTACGCGGACAAGCTACGGGCCTGCTCCGTTTGCCATTAAAAAGTGAGATTCAGAATTAATTTATCAAAAGAAATCAAGAAGTAAGAAATAGGTTATGCTTTGTGTATGTATGTGAAAATGCTCTAATAGTGAGTGTAAATAAGGATTTTACAAGCAATTCGCCACCGGCGCTGTTTGTGTCAAAAGAGTCATGGAAATCCTGAAAGTTCCTTAGTTTTTTTTCTGCTAAATGTGTTCCCCCGTGTAAACAGATGTTGCAGTAGAGTCGAAAGTTGCAATTCTCACATCTGAACACACTTGACCTGTGCTTCAGGATTGTTGGAGGTAAAATCTTGGAAAACCAAAGAACTGCAGATCCAAGAACTAGAAAGTTATAAATTCTCAGACTTTTACACTTTCTAAATGAAGTTCAATTCTTGTTTTGTATGTAAATAAAAAAAACCCCAAAATATTGCAGTTACATGTTGGATGATCTGCATTGAAAATACAATGAATTAAAGAAACATGAAAATGCTACCCTCATCAGATACAATTTGTTTGAATTGAGTCATCAAATCCGTTTGAACTGTTGCATGAATAATGATGATCATTACACTGGCCCAATTACTTTCAGCATTTGAACACTCAGCAGACAAAGCCCTATCACGCAAAACCCGGACTTTCATAAAATGTAAATGTTACAAAAATATGACTTGAAACAAAGCTATGTACATTGAGTACAAAAAAGTTTGGGAATATATTTGTGATTCGATTATAATAATAATAATAATAAACGTTTATTGTCCATATAATGTTACATTAGTCGTTTACTCGTTTTTGTAATTGGCAATTGATTGAACAAGGCGTCCCGAACCGGTGTTTAAAATGGTCCCCACACATTTTCCTGTGTCCATAACTGGTGAAATCTTAAAGTCCCATATTTGGTTTGGGGGGGGGAGGGGGTCTTGGATTGAGATCCTCAGCCCAAAACTGGTGAAAACCTAAAGTCCCATTTTTGGAGGGGGGCGTCTTGGATTGCGATGTTGAGTCCCAAACAGGTGAAACCCCAATGTCCCATATTTTTGGGAGGGGGAATTATTTGTTCCTTTACCCGTCAGTGACAAGTTTTGCTACATCCTGAGTTCTCAAATCGAATCCAATATGGTCCCTCTATGTGAGATATCGGGGACCATAAATGGCATTAAACAAGGAATTGCTAGGCTTTTGGTTACCTTCTATTCTGTTTTTAACGTTCGCAAGGATGCTAAAAGACCTTCCACTATAGAGGCGGAGAGTTGTGGTTATGTTTCTGGCCTGAGTTCCTGGCGAGATGTACCCAACTATGTGTTTGGGTTTGAGTCATGGTTATTGAGTCATGGTTATATTTGGCACATTTTTTGTATACTGGACATTTTTTGTTGTGTACCAGACATTTTTATTGCATACCAGACATTTTTTATTGCATACCTGACATGTTTAACTCAAATCATGACTCAAATGTAATTTTTTCCACTTTTAGCTTATATTTCACTTATTTGGATTTAGAAGGCAATAAAGTAGGGAAAATACATATACATTTCATAAACTTTGTTCATAGTTAATAAAACTTGCAAAATTATTGATATTTTTAAACTATGACTGTGACTCAAACCATGACTCAAACTTAGTTTTCAAAACCATGACTCAAAATCAAACACATAAAGAAAGCACACTCGTTCCTGACCTGTTTGTTGTTGTCCCGATAGCTGAACTTGGCACTTGACTAGATAAAGATATATATAGTGGTCTCAGTTATTCTCATTTGAGGAAACTTGTACCCCATAGAATCTAAGATGCAACAATGGCATTATTTCTTTGCAGCCCGTGCAAAATTTAAAGTTTTTTCTCCAACTGAGTATATCACAAAGTGAGTGACAATGCAGCTAATTGATTAGAGTATGTAGATGGCAATGATAACTTTTGTTCTGGTTTTACACCATAAGCATTTCTGGCAGATCTGACAGATCCAGAAGTGCATTTCTACTCCTTACTATTGTAAATGTTACACATTTAATGAGGTATAAACATTCTTCCAGGGGTCAGTAGTCTTAAATAATCCTTACCTGTTCAATTTAAATTGCAACAATTCTTAAAAATTGCAATATATTTCTGTCAGATCTGTCAGGTTTCCTTATCGTGAAAACCCAATTGTAACGCCATGCACAACTATTGCGGTTGTGCGTTATGAAATAATTGCCATTTTAACGTGTTACGGAACAATTTATGCCTTTTGAGGTCTTAAATATCAGGTTTCAAATCCAATATTGCAAACAAAAATACATGAACCAGGAAGTGCAACATCTGCAGAGAAGAACCAAGTGGGTGTTTTTGCTTTTTTCCAGTCACCTTGCTGAACACACTAGATCTATGTGGATCCACTTCAGTCTTGTCTAAACAATTGGTTATAATCTTATCACCAGCTATTTGCTATTGAGCATCGGTATATGATGTCAAACTAATGAATTTCTTATGCCACTCACATAATGATGTACTATGTTGTTTGCCAGTTCGTACAATACTAGATTTCATTGGCAGGTTTGGTTCTAAATTTAAATGTGCAGACATTTACTTTCAGTTTCACCTTGCCCGGGGCTGAAATGAATGTAAAAATACTTTCACTTTTGCCTCGTTTGCCTTTACAGCACTGAAGAATATTACTTTGTCTGAACATTTGTAATAATTCTAAACATTATTTGTTTTGTAACCTGAGCAAAACATTTTCCCATGCCATGGTTTTTTGGTGGCTCGTTAGAGTCACCTTAGTGGTTGATTGACGGTTTTTGCCCCGAAATTTTGGGCCCATGGTGGGGA
>JBCAUG010071810.1:0-22790 GCA_038406175.1 Haplosyllis leylae | reverse complement strand
TTTAGATGTATTTCTGAGTTAAATGTACTCTGAAATGTTGTGTCACACAGGTACCCAATTCAGTTTTTCCAGGAAAGGGGATTTTTAGTGCACCCAGGTCAGTGCACTTTACATGCCAATTTTCATGGCAGGTGTCATTTTTAAGGAGAGCTCACTGTGCAAACAATAGCATTGCCAGTGGCTTTCCTGAAAAATAAAAACACCTCTTATGAATAGAGAGACTACACCGGAGTTTATTAAACAAAATTTACACCACCACAAAATATTGCTGATGGATTTGCAATTTCTTTCTCGCCAAACTTACTGCTCTTGATTTAATAACCAAACCTTTAGCAGATTGTAAAATTATTGAGTCCTTTCAACAGCGCAAACAAGAAGCAGCTTTAAATGAATTTGCAATCATTCACCGAAGAGTAAATTCCGACTTGGATTTCCTGTTCTTTTCTCACGCTCTTTTAAAATTACCAGGTAATTACAGTAACAACCTAAAGCTTTCAACTCCATAAAATAATTGATACGCACTCACTTGGAATTCGTCGCTTGACAACTCCATGACTGTTTATTGAATCTAAACTAAAACTTATTTAATTAAGAAAAATTATTATGGGAGAACATGAAAAGATACGAAAGTAAAGACATAAGTGCAATTAAAGTGTGGGAGTTGGAAAACATTTCGTCTTCTCTTCTGCAGAAAATTCGAAGTCAGTACATTTCATCTCCTAAACTCCGTAAATGGTTGTCAATTATTGTCAAATATGCCAAGCTATTCTCAAACATAAGTATCTGTAACCTTTCAAAAATAGTAGTCATTGGTGAATCTCTCAGCCAAATAAATAGTAAATAAACAGCGACAATATTTGTTGTTCTAGATTAATTTAAAGTTTGATTAATTCCTGGGAAAATGAATGAAAATAGATCTCAATGGCACAATTTGTTATGGTTTTTACTCATGAAAACCTTCTCGATCACTGATCGCATTACCCACGAGCAATCTGGAATGTTTGGATAATGCATCAGCCCCTGATGAATGTTCCCAGGCGTAATTATTTCGAAAATTATAAGCTCACGATTGCTGATCGAAAGCATTTCGAACTTGGCAATGCATAGAGTAAAATTAACTCAATTGTAATGTGGAATGAGACCGATTAGGAATTTATAAATATTACGTGAAAGATATATACTTCTCAATAAAGATAACTACAGATTACAGGTTGAAGTGATTTCCGAGGAGAAATTTTTTCTGACATTTCTGCCGAGATAAAACGTGGACACACACACTCCACTCTCTCACTGAAGGATCTTGTGATGAAATGTTTATGGCGGTCATATGAATGCAGCGCTCTGCCGTGTCAATCGGATTGTGGATACTTCTCGAATCACTAAATTATGCCCTATTTTAATGTAGCTTGATCCTCATCCTCCATGCTATTCGAGTTTTATGTAATTCCGCAGAGATGGCAACATTGCCAACAAAGGCTTTCAAAAGAGATAGCAAAATATTGAGCAAATAATATTGCCTACAGTGAGATTAGATGTGGAACGTCTGGGGTTTCAATTGAACACTATCCCCACTGAACTATTCTGGCATTGTTTGAAGAGATTTGTAATATCCTTAAACCAACGATCTATTGAATTGACTTCATGTAATAATTTCATAGTCTAAGTATTTAAACAAATGTCAAATGCTAAAACATGTTAGAATGATCACCAAAATGTAATCTAATTGTAAGGTAATTTTTTTTGTCACTGGATCTTCTTCTGTACTGTAAAGCCAATGTTGCCAAGTTTGTGAAATTACGGATAAACTCGATTACAAACACGAACACTTAACCTATGAGTGTTCTTTCTCTCTTCAAATTATTGCAGTAATCAATTGCGTAAAAATTTACGATTGAGGGCGGTCTTTAACTTGTGCCAAAACCTACCTTTTCTATCTAAATCTTTCTTTGAAAGACAACCAACGATCAGGGACACAACAGAACTAATTCAAACGGTTTGACCATTTTGTTTTGCTCGGCAAACTGAAAAAGTGACAAATAGTTATAAAACGCAACGGCATATTTTTACTCTTTGTTGTTTTTTTATCAAGCGTGGTTTCACTTGCTTCCAAATTGGTTTAACGTCGTCAGCGATACATTTGTTCTGCTTGTATAACAAAACAATAAGAACGTTATTAATAGTTGGATAATATTTATCTCTGTGAAGATAACATTCGAATTTGCTTTGAGAATCTTCGAGAAAGAAGGCTTTTCCATCCAGGTTGTTTGTCACATGAAATGGAAGTAACCGGAAGTCAAAAGTCAAAAGGATGGAGAAGTCCTTTTCAAGACATCAGGTGGTTTGTATCTTTTTACTGCTTAACATGTTTGGCAGTGTGGGCATCTTTGTCACACAATGTAGCCATCACAAGGACTTTAGAGAAAAGGTAAAATATAACAATTAATTTATTAACTCTTCATCTATTTGTTTGAAGTCCTGCAGCCCCAGTCACAATAAAATAACTATAAACCTCAATTTTTTTTAGTATAACTAGTAGAATAACTCGCTTTGCGGAAATGCGCCCCTGCACCTTTTCCCCCATAGTGGCCTATAACTCCCAGTATTTATCTCAGTGTGAACAGCACTGATCATGTTGCAACACAACAAACCCCAGCTACAAAAAGTAGAACGCAACACAACACACCCACTGGTACAAAAGTCTTGACGATTTGTTCCTATTATTATAATGATGATTTTATGTTATCTAATAACGTTCATTGGCGTAAGTTAATGGAATTGATTTTTATTTGAAACAATTCAGTGGTGTTTAAGAAAACAGACTAAAATGTCACAATTAGCTTCGGACTATTTTTTGTTTTGAATTAAACATTCATTACAAAAAATTTAAATTAACATTTAATCATTAATCAATTCATACAATTAGCTTTTAAAGGCGACAGATTTAGGATGGTACTACTTTTATTGACGTACTATTTCCAGTTAATGTTTACACTTTGCCATTAATAGATATTTCGGACCACTGAGGTCAAAGTTACAAGTATTCAACCCTACTGGTTCTACAAATATATAATTCCAGAATATAAACTGGTTTACGTTTGTTTACCAGATTTTAAAATTTGTTCCTCTCAATCATATGTTTAGATGTTATCTGTGACCAACAATTTTACTTTACGATAACAAAGTTTGAGGTTCGACAGTTATTTTTATGACTGCACTACCTGAGGATTTTGAATTAGCATTCACTTGATTTAAATAATTAGCGAACAAAACATTTAAATCAAAATTCTGTGAGATTTGAACTTACGTTATCAGTGAACAGTCATGACCATTATAATACAGAGCAAACCGTGAGCGATAGAAAAAGAAAAGACCTATAATAGCCATGCTAGAATGATTATTGTGCGTCTGTCTGTTCTCAATCTACGTCAATTGTTTACATTTCAAATATAATTTTATTTTGTCGAAACTATCGTGCATTTGCACCTTTTAAGCACCGTTTCAAATACTCGATTGCTTTACAGATTTGGTTTATCTGCCACACAAACAGGCTTCCTTTTATCCATGAACGATATAATCAATATGGTTTTGGTGTTATTCATTGGATACCTTGGCAAATCGATCAGCAAAACTCACTTTCTGGGTAATTCAATGGAGATAAACGTTAATTTAAATCCTCACAGTTGTGTGAGAAAATAATAAGAATTTGACAACATTTAGAATGTCAAGGATTGTATTGCAACAGCATTGGAAAACTCCGAAAAATTAAATCTAGATAGACTCAGATAAAATTTAGATCTTGATCTAGATCTCAACTCAGAAAAACTTAAGATCTCAGAAAACTCAGAAAAAAATTGATCTAGATCTAGATAAACTTGGAAAAAATTCAGATCTAGATCTAGACCTTGACTTGGCAAAAAATTGGATCTAGATATAAACTGAAAAAAAAATTCAGAAAAAATTCAGGTCTAGATCGAGATCTAAACTTGGAAAATTAGATCTTAACTGATCTAAGTGGCCACCAAAGGCTCCCTCCATACAAAATTAAATTTTAATTTTTCAAGTTTTCCAATGTTTGTTTCATTCTCACCTTACATGGGTTCAATCTGATTTTGCACACATGTCACTCTCCATCAAATAATATTTTTTGTCTCCTGTGTCTGAAAATTTTGGGCAAAAACCCGTCTGTAAACCAATAATGTAACTGTCATGAGTTGAACTACAAGGGGCTAACTGAAACAGGGTAGATCTATTGTGTAAAGGGGTATTACATCAGATTTAGTGCACTGCATGGGTTCACATGCACTGGGGACCCTTAGCTCCCCAGGATCACCCATAATGGTTATTTCTAGCCAATCAAAATACAGTGAGCATGTGATATGGTATGATGTATGAGTGAACCAATCAGAATTAAGAGCAATGATGTAACATCTAGACAGGGTATTGTATCCATCCACCTAGCCCCCTGCACTGTCTGCAATGGTTTTAACTGCTCCAATTGCTTGGAAACTATGTTTAGACCCAGTAACTGTATGTTTCTACCTCAGGAGGAGCTAACAATTATTTCTTAGCTCCCCTTCTGAGGGGAACTACTTTTTATGGTGTAGTGATATGAAGGTGCTCCTGCCCCCTATAAATACCAGACTATTCACATCACCCCATGCAATGGGGCTTCTCAGGTATGGAGAGAGTTAGCCCCCCATGGCTCCTTGAGGCTTGGAATGCTCAGATTCATGCAATCTGGCCATTCTGTGCCCTCTCTCAGGTTAGCCATGAGGTTAGTGCCCCCCCCCACATTAATTCTCAATGTAAATTCAACTTGCAATTAGTGAAGTGTAACTTTATAGTAAATTGTTATCGTAAGCCTAATCATTGTAAATGTATTGCAGGGTTTCAACTTTAGCTTCCACTAGAGTTTCATCTTTAGTTTCAATTCTGAGTGTAGTTGTGCTGAATAGCCATGACTGTAGATTCCTGTACCATCTAAGGACAGTACAATAAAATATTCAAGTATGAAGCCTGGTGTATTTCCTTGCGCTATGACCTGCTCCCACAGGGGGCCTCAGAAGGACTAAATTTACTGCTTATTACCCAAATTGTCACCCAGTGCATGAACAACCACCCATGAACAGCTGCTGTCACCCCCTGAAGATAAAAGCTGCATGCCCTGACTGCTGGCTGGGGAATAAAGAGTGACTATAAAGTAATAGTTGGTGACATTACTGTCTACGAGTCACGAATTATCTGTAAATTTAATGCACTTCCATGTTAGTTACTACCCTAGCTTAATATAAATAGTATGCATTTTTTTTATTAAATCAGTTTGAAATTGAACTTTTACTAAGATGTTCATGCAGCTCACAATCTTTCAATGTATTACTTAAACATACTTTAACCGGTGCAGGAACAATATGTATAATTGGAGGTTTCGGATGCATGCTATTCGCTTTACCATACCCACTCTATCCATTGGAGATACAAGTTGGAAACGAAACAATTCCACAATTATGCCGCGAAGTTGAACGAAATCCAATTGACTGTGAAGAGCAAACTACAGCTGCGGCAAACAGGTAGAAGTGGCGCTCACATCTTTATCATTTTCAACTTGGACATCATTGAAGTAAGAAAGTCACCTTGTGCGCACCTTGCATCCATGCGTGGTGACTTAGGGGATCTCATGGGAAGTTGTCCACCACACAAAGTCACCTTGTGTGGATGCAAGGTGGACATGAGGTGGCACGTGGTGGACATAAGGTGGACAAGAGGTGACTATGAAACTGTATATCAACAAAAAATTCTGAAAATCTTCATCATTTGCAACTTGAACATCATCAAAGTAACATCTATTCAAAAGAAAGTCACCTTGCATTCACCTTGCATGCACCTCACGTCTACACGTGGTGACTTTGGGAATTTTATGTGAAGTTGTCCCCTGCACCACACAAAGTCACCTTGTGCGGATGCAAGGTGGACACAAGGTGGCGCAAGCTGGATGCAAGGTGGATGTGAGGTGAATGCAAGATGACTTTGAAACTGTATATAAAAAAATTTCTGAAAATATTCATCATTTGCAACTTGGACATCATCAGAGTAGCATCTATTCAAAAGAAGACAGTCACCTTGTGCGTCCATGCGTGGTGACTTATGTGAAGTTGTCTGCTAGGTGGACACAAGGTGATTTGGGGGTGTGTGTGTGTTGAATTGTCCCCCGCCACACATAAAAGTCACCTTGTGTGGACATTCTCACCTCACATCTATCTCACATGCTCCCCTCCATGCAAAAATAATATCTTTCACTTTGCGTCCAAAAATTCCCAAAAAATTCACGCAGCAACCCCAATTCCATCAATAAGGTACCTCTTCGAGCCACCAATAATGAGAGTCGAATTGAATTCCCAACTCACGATCACTGGTTTAACAGCCTGATGCTTATCCAACTCTACTAATCAGGCATGTGTTAGTTTGGAGATATTTCATGTGCCAGTTCACGTTATGGACTTGAATCATTTCTACTCTAGTATCAGTAGAGCAGTATATAGAGCATAAGGATCTGAAAGTGTCAAACTTACAAGCAATGACAGATTAGCAGAGCAGGCAGGGTGTCAGACTTCTAAACCAGTGATTGTGTATTATGAGAATTCCTACTGGAGGAAACTTTGTTTTTGCTGAAATCTTCTGATGTCAATATTGTAAAAAATGTCGGAAAAATTAGATCTGTCTTGTTTACAAAAAATTGGATTGAGTGTAGTTATGTGGGCATTGAGTCAACATGAAATGTTACATTTGAATGTTTTACCATTTTGTTACTAATCAGTTTTTATATTTTCCACACGGTTCAAGTGCTTCTGCCTACAATGTCCTGGTGGCCGCCTCTGCACTACTTGGTTTTGGTAGCGCTGGTCTCGGTGTCCTTAGTGTCACATACATAGATGAAAACGTTCCCAAGAAGATGGTGCCACTTTATATTGGTAACGAACAATTAAATTTTGGAAAAAGGACTTATAACCTTTGACATTCTGAGTTAGGAACTGATTATACCTAATACTTTTAAAAGTAGAGGTGGAGATAGAAAGATACAATATCTAGTAATTTTGGCTACTTCGTACATGAGACTCTGTGGTTCAGATTCAGCCCACTTCATGCTCATCCTGGTGAAATGAGACTCTGATTCAGAAAATTATTTAAACAGCCATTTATTGTTAAAAATACAACGGTTAATCCTTATGATATTCATGACTGTGTGGTAAAAGTATACATTTATTGATAAAATGGTAACAATCTTTTACTAATTTGTAATGATTTAGGAAATATTCTGTTTCAATTCAAGATTTCAACAAAATTGTTAATTCTGAAATTTTTCCTGGAGAAGGATTCTTTAAAAATATGCCTGATCTCACTGTTACTGATCTCCATGGAGTCGAGACATTTCACAGATTAAGGTCAGATTTGAATAGTTTCCATGGAGAATTGTTGTTAGTTGATCACTACACAAAAAGTAGTGAGCACATTTGAAGAAAGAAGTATGATCATTTTTTGTGACTCTGTGCTTTATAAAAAATTACTGCTTTTTGATAAAGTAGACAGGTAATACATGCTTAAATGGCTTTTACAGTGCATATGAAAATGAATCTTCCTCAATATGTTTTGATTGTTACCAATCTTTTTGAGTACAAAACAAACATTGTATCAAAAGAATTTGATATTCTTTGTTTCACTTCTATACTCTCTTATCTTTTTCAGTTCCAGATGTTCCCACTAGTAAAGGGCATTTCTTTCTAAAACAAATTAATAACAAAAGTTTGTTTTGACATTCTTACAAATTCTGTTAACCATTAACCTAAAACTAATTCTATGCAGAGCTTTGGTGGTTTAAGTAATAAGTAAAATAGGACAATGTCCAAATTTCAAAACAAAGCATCACAGATGGTCAATTGTGTATGGTGTGTCAAATATCAAAAGTCAAATAAACTAAGGACAAAGTTTACAATAAAAGAAAATAAACATGATGAGATTCAGGGGTAATGACATCAATTTTATTTCACATTAGCCATCAGGTATTGGTCTACAGCATATCAACAGTATTGTCACCAGTATTAATATTTCTTATCCCAGGCACAACAAGGGTATGCATACAGCAACCATCAGATTTTTTATCCCAGTGGTGTTAGCAGTTATTCATAGGGATTTTCAGCTTATGTACTTTGCCACAGTAAGGATAAAGAACATGGAAACCCCACATCCTTTCAAAGGGGACCCTTGCACAAAAGAAAATACACCAGATGTCATACTTGAACACATTATTAGACACACTCAAACATTGATACATGTAGCATTCCCTCTTTGGGGTACAAATCTAGAAGTCATGACTATTGCATAATAGACCAAGAAACCTTGCAATATGTACAAAAAATATCTTAACAATACACCCGTGCTTCCCTTATACAATTGTATATAAATAGATTTAAAATGATGCATAGGGGTCCAGCTATCCCTAAGGGGATGCAGTGAAGTTATGTGACAAATTCTAACTAACCTAAAGAGCCTAATTTAGATCATTATAGACTCCCCATGTCAGTTCCCCTTACCTGAGAAGTGCCTTGTAGTAAGAATATCTATGTCCTCTACAAATTACTGAAAGACATTGAACGCATATCACTGATCCTTAATGTGGTGAATAGCTAAATGTCACTCCTTTGTTAAAAAAAAAGTTGATTTTTGTGGGGTCTTTTTCTGAGAACTATCAAATATTCTTAGAATTTCCCTGAATTAACATTCTTAAAATTGATCAAAATAGGATCCAGGATATATCTTTTTACCCATTGTGTGAATGTACGAGAATAAATTCCAAAAGAGTCTTAAATGGCTGACAATAAGTGTCCATTTACTACACAGTCTATCTTAGAACACCTAAAAAGGCAAAAATAGGTATTTACTAAACTGTACAACAGTTTGGGAAAACAATGTAGCATATTGGCTGAAGCAAACCGGAGTGGCTGAACCTGAACCAGAGAAAACCACTCTTTGAACACAGGCATAACATCGGCGGCAAATACAGTAGGACCACTAATTGGGTTCGTCTTATCTTCCCTTACTTTGGCACTTCCTGAGAATCTGAAGGGTAAGTAGACCAGACTTTTAGTGGTAGGAAAATCGTGTTAAAAAACACTATTTCCTGCCCCTCTTTCAGAACACCTAGTGTTACCTGATGGTACTTAACCTGCTAAAGATTTGTGTTTCTAATAGAAATATCGGAACTTGTTTAGTTGTCTTTCTGGCTTCATCCGCCGTAATTTATGAAAATTAAAACACAGTTTCTCCTAAAATATGACACACAAGTGTGTGGAAAACGGTTTTGGTTTTGAATCACGCCAAATACTTCACAGAGTCAGAAGTTGACGAGGACAGTGACGCTTTCATCGGGTGTTGGTGGCTGCCTTTCATCATATGGGGATTCCTGATTATTCTCGGTGCCATCGGCATGTTATTATGTCCGAAACACATGCCATACTACTACGAGCAGAAGGAATTAGCGGCCAGGGAACTGAAACGGCTGGGGATTGTGAAAAAGGACACTAAACAGGAAAAATCACTGAAGGAGTTGATAAAAGGTGGGTGCAGATTTATTGAATGAATTGTATATGACCTAATCCAACATCACAAACTAATTATAGATCTAACTGACAGGTATTCTAAGTATTTTTTTTACAGTTTGTAAATGTATTTGACATCATTTCAGAAACATGGTTGAATCTGAAGAGTGTGTTTACCAATGTACCCTACGTACTGCTTACGATTTCTACATTGTTTGCCTATTACCTTGTTCCCGGTCTCTATTCACAAATGGCCAAGTACTTTACTTTACAATTTCAAATGGACGCTTCTAAAGCAAGTATTTACACGGGTAAGACATCGAGTTCGTACCCCCTCATTAGTACATTTTCTTGTTGCCTTCATTGATTATTTCGTATGTAAACTGTGTCCCCTTAAAAAGGAATAAAACTGAGAAGTGAAGCATCGCAATGGTTTGCGACACTTAACTTTGCTGCAAACTATGTGCTACATGTTTCCCATCCAGTAAACCTAACACAAACTAGAGACACTTAGATTCCATGCAGCCAATGAGACTGTTTTAGAAGTCGTCAGTAACGTTTGAGAGCAATGAGTAAATTGTTAGTATAAGTTCGCATGTATTAAAGAAGGCGTCAATTCATGTTAGGTGTCTTTCATTAAGGTTTGGGAGCGCTTGTCCTCACTATCTCACTGCCTGTGGTCGGATGGTTCATCAAGACAACAGACATGCAGCTCAGAGGGGCCACTTATATGTTGATTATCTCCTTAGTTGGGCTCGTGGGATGCGTGGCGGGAATGATGCCTTGGGAATGTGATCACACACAATTAGCAGGAGTCGTAGACGCTTTTGATTTTGAGTATGCTTTAATATTAATTGGTATCAATTAAGTATGTTCACAGTGAATTCAATGGCAATCATTCCCTGCGCGATTTTTACGGTGAAAGTAAAGTGTACCTGTAACCTCGAGTTTCTTATTTCAGCCTTCCGTACTATCCGTCCTGTTTTGAGGATGCGGGATGTAACTGCACAGCGATAGCTCCGATGTGTTCACCGGTTGACGATTTAACTTTTGTTTCCCCATGCCACGCAGGATGCCTGGGTCTTAATGTGACGTCAGATGTGAGATATTCAATTATTATGTTCCGCGTATGCGGATACGTAATAATTTCAGTCTGTCTGTCTGTCTGTCCGTGTGTCTGTTCAGGCTGTTACTGTTGAACCATAAGAGATAGGAGGTTTATTTTAAGTATACAGATATATCTTGACCAAATCTAGGTCAAGTTTGAGTATCAAGGTCATTGGGTCAAGGTAAAGGTCAAACAAAGAAAAGACATATTTGAACTAATCTTCACTTCTGTATGCTTATATTTAACCAAAACTTACTTAAAATATCAAGGTTATCTGAAGGTCAGGGTCACTCAATGTCAAGGTCAAATTGAAGGAAACTGTTCCTGTTCCTGTTTCTTACACTTTCGCACATTTCAAATTCATTCAGGAACTAACGAAAATGTTCACCAATGCAACCGATCGAAACTAAGTAATATTTTTTTCTCTTTTTATACCTAACTTGCCTGTCATTTTATAGTCCGTCTGATCGATCAATATGTGTCGTAAAGGAACTGGGACGACGCATAAATCATATTGTGATCCATATCAAATATCACATTTGTTCCTTTCTCTTGTGTGTTCCAATATTTCATACGGAAAACAATCATGTTTAGTATGCTCAGTCACTTTTATGGCAACACAATCGAGTTTTTCGCAAACACACAGAATTGGCAATGATGGCAATATTGCATCACAGGCTTTACTATGTTAAAACAAAAACTCCCGCAACAGGTCTAATGCTCTCCTCTCTGAGATATCACGGCATGTGCCACTTGGGATACCCTTAAATTGTCTTTTGTTCCTGCACCACTTCAATGTCCGACAGAGATCATTTAGTTAGAACCAGTAAAGCATGACCATATGAAGATCTTAGATCTCCCACGTAACACATGCTTTGATAGCTCAGAGAGGAGACCACCGGATCCAAATGATGGCTGAAGTCCAAAGTTCACTTGGGTTAATATATGATTAATATTTGCTAATTATCATTATTATTATTTAATAGACCTCCAGAAATAAAAGTTCATTCATCAGCCCATTGCTAATTTTCTTATCGCCCTTTTAGGGTATCATTTTTACCCGCTGTGCTTGTGTTCACGGTGTGGCTGGTGATAACAATACCCTTGGTCAGGGGTACGTTGAAGGAGGTCTGTGTCCTAAACCAGTGTGCAATGCCTTCATTGCATTCGTGATATTCTTCTGTGTACTCAATGTATTTAGCTCCATGACTAGATTAAGCGCAGTTATCCTGCAACTTAGGTAAGATATTTAGTTTCTCCTGCACCGATTTTAACCTTCAAAGTTTTGAGGCGGGGTTTGGCAATAATTTCATAATTGACAGTTTTCTGTACAAATAATTTGCAAGCTAAACATTCCATTGTTGTCAGTGACCATTATAATCTGACACAATGGGTACATTCACTTCATAAGCCAACTTTTTGAATTTTGTAATATCAAATGAAACATCATGAGAAGTGCTTTCTAATGCGAATTACACATTACTTGTTGGAAAAATCAATTTCTATCTTAATTTTAGACTTTTCATGCTTGCTGTTACTGGTCACAATTGCATCAACCATTTCACACAAAGTATTTTGGTTTGACTCTTTTGATTTTGTAATATCAAATGAAACATCATGAGAAGTGCTTTCTAATGCGAATCACACATTACTTGTTGGAAAAATCAATTTCTTTCTTAATTTTAGACTTTTCATGCTTGCTGTTACTGGTCCCAATTGCATCAAATATTTCACCGAAAGTATTTTGGTTTGACCTGTATCTATTTAATGTGATGACAAGTCTGATTCTCATCAAAAGTAATGGATGATAAAAATATCTACTGGGTTTTCTTCAATGATCTGATATTTATCAATTGTATCTGGTTAATGACCTGTTCATTTAACTATTTCACAGTCAATACCAGCTTGAAACACTCTGGAACTAGTCCCAAGGTTGGTCTTAGTAAACATGTATTCATGATATATTCATGATACTGTTTTGCTTTTTTCAAAACTAATTGAGATGACTTTTCATTGGTAGCCTATCTCAAATTGCAATTTTCATCACTTGAATAAAGAGCTAGATTAATCCCTAACCAAAATAGAAGAGTATTCCTCAATCTCTCACATGAGTCCCTCACTGAAACCCCCTTTCCTCAGAGTTTTTGTCCATATTCATTTGTTATCAATTCTGTATCTTTGGGGTACAGTCCCAATTTGTAGCACTAAACTTTTTACATTATATTGTTCAATGCTATTCACAGTGTGAAGAATTAATCACCTACTAACTCCATCTTGAGCTGTTAATAACTAGTTACTTTTGTATCAATACAAATATCGCATAATAACACTTTACTGGAATAAACATTCCACTTTGCTTTTGGTAACTATTGGAATGAAGGAACAAAAGCATGTTTCAACTCATGTTTTACCAACATTGTTGGATTTGTCAAATCTGCCCTTTTAACAATTGCATCATAATTAACTTTTGCTTATAGCATACCTTTGCTTATTATAAAAATTAACATCCCAATTAATATTCTTTTCTTCAATTTTATCTACTTCAGTTAATTTCCTACTCTCAATACCGTGGTAATTGTGTCCCCATTCATGGATATGTATTACTGCAAGGCAATCTTTTTCTGCCTGTATGATTCTATTGTAAACAATGGTGCAGCCACTGCTCATATTTATACCACAAAACGTTTTACTATCACGCTTCTGACATATCCAAATATCCACAAAATTTATGCTCTCCATTTTACTAATAAAGAGCTCTTTGGGGTCTATCCATGTCCTTGGCTACTATTACATTAAAATTACCACCCATAATAGTTCCATTCCTTCAATTTCTTTAAATATTTCAGTGCAAAATTCCTTACTATTACTGTTTGGCACATACACATTGGTCATACAGTAAGTTTACTCATTAAATTGAACTTTACATAGCAAATAACTACCATCTACATCTCTTTTAACTTTCCCAGTAGTATTTTCTATTTTTTATTAGAAATAGCACTGCCACTAGTCTGGCCTGGCTGCTGCTATTGACAATGACTTACTAGAAGCACCACTGTGCACCTACATCCACATTTTGTTTATTATGTCCAAAGAACTTTTGCAGCTTAATTACGTTTGCTAAGCCATGAGCTTATGACCAATACATTTTAAATTTACTCTCAAACTTGCCACCACAAAAGATCAACAGATGCCACATTAATTTGTACACCACAGGCCATACTAAACCAAGTAATTACAATAATATTATGAAGTAATAAAGGTTTATTTGCCTTTAACATAATAGATAATCACAGGAGAACAAAATTCACAAGTCATAAATTACTTCTTTGAATAAATTGTACAGTCTAGAGGATCAGCATCAGCAACTGGATTTTAGATTATCAATTTAAACTCTCATGTCTTTGCCTTTAAGATCCTTGATATACTGACAGTTGCTTCACCATATGTTGGACTCCTCGTATTAGAGGGCTTGCGCACGAAAGGGTTAATGAAGCATCATAGAACTACATTTATGTGTGACTTTAAAATAATTACAGGTTTATTAAGAAGGACATGAGACCTTTTGCAATTGGTTTTTCGTCTTTCGTTCACAATGGACTCGGTCAGTACTAGTATTTTAAGTATCCTTTAACATCACTCTTCATAATTTATAGTTCGGTGTACCCAATAATCCTCTGAATACATGAAATTTATTGTAGCTTTTGTACCTGGCCCGATCGTATTCGGCGCAATCTTCGATTCGTTTTGTGCCCTGTGGCAAAAGTTGGAATGCGGTGAAAGGGGCGCTTGTATTAGATACAACATGAACGAGTGAGTGTCCACTTCCAAAATGTACATGCCTTTACCATCCGAGTATGCGGATAGGTAATAATTTCAGTCGGGTCTGTCTGTGTTTCTGTGTGTTCAGACTCTAACTTGTGAACCACTATCGCTAGGAACTTCATTTTTAGTATACAGATACATATTGATCATATTTAGGTATAGTGTGAGTATCAAGGTCATTGGGTCGAGGTCAAATTTAAAAAATGACATATTTTACCTTTATTTCTCTATTCTTATATTCAACATAAACTTATTTAAAAGGTCATGGACATTTGAAGGTCAAGGTCGATATCAGGGCCAAATAAGAGAAAATCAATTTTCTGTCAATTGCAAATGTTTTTGTAATCTGTGTGCTACGCAGATGGTATGCCTTCAACTGAAAGGCATTCTTGTTTTAGTAAAATGTTTGAATGACAGTCAAACAAATCAGTGTTAAATCTGAATGGTCACAGAACTCTTAATCACAATAACGCAGACTTAATAATTCCTGCATCGCAGGCCGTAAAACTGAAAATAAGAAGTCAGCGACATGCGCACAGGTCGTATTCAAACATGTTGACCGAAGTGTCAGACAAAAAATGCTGGCTTCTAATTAGTGGCTCGTTAGAGTCACCTTATTGGTTGAGTCGAGAGTCCTTAAAATCCTGTCCCAGCCTTTAACATGAACCTTTGGCAGTTTTATAAAAATTAGGCCTACTTTAAGCTGCAGTCATTGGTTGGGATTTGTTTACACAGAAGGCTGCCATGACGTCATTTAACAACGCCACGATACACCATTTGAACTATGTTCACGACGTCATTTTTTTAGCTTTTTATAATTGAAGATGTATTTAATTAAACACTTGGGTCAGTAATCACTTCTCTCACGTGGACTTTTCATTTGTCTCGTGTGGAATATTCAATCATTGGCCAAATAATAAAACAAATGAGTGTTTCGGTGACATCTGTATTGCTAAATTTATTTGTACTCAAATAATATCGATCGTACTCGGCGACGGTGGGTTCACCGGGGTCACACCTTGGCAGGACCGCGGTGAACCCACCATCACCAAGTACGATCATCAAATACATTGATATTAAAGTTGAAATAGTGTGATATCCTATTTAAGGTCATGACGTCAGCAATTTTTGTCCAGCACACGGACCGCATTGAATACGACTTATTATTTACTGATCAAACTTCCCTGTGAACAAAACCAAAGTTGCACTGCTATTTCTTTTCCAGTTACAGGGTATACATGCATGGAATAACACTCGGATTCCAGGGACTTGCTTTGGTAATGCTCGTCCCAATGTATGTAACGACGAAACCAATGTTTGGTGTTCCTGCCTCCGCGGATGAACAGTTGTTCGGTGCTGGAGGTGAAGCAGAAACAAATAGAAATGCTACTAAAGTTTCCGATAGTTCAAATGGAATAGCCAGCAAATCATGTAAAGAACACCAGAACGAAAATTATCCTTATCGTACCAATGCAATTCAGGAACCAGATGGATTAGCTAATATGGGATTTACTCACTATGATGAATTTAAAATGGAAAGTCCTAATCAACAAAATGAGGTGACGGAATTGTAAGAATTTCTGTTCAAGAAGAGAAACAAATCCTATTTTGGGCTTCCAGTTAGACCATAAAGATAAAGTTTACTTCTTAATGATATGTTGAGTATAAATTTATTGCGCTGTATAAGAGTTATCATAACTTTCACTGAGTGTCGCAAATCCGATCCTTACGGCCCCATTTCGTGAGATCCATGTGTCCTTTTATTGCCCATGAGCCTGATTATATGACTACTTGATTGTACTTTCTTGCATAGTTCCAATATATAGAACGCCGAAAGTTCAGTGTTGTGAACATTTTGATTATTTATTTGCAAACAGTTCCCAGATAATGCCAAAAGAACTTGATGTGATTGGAAGGCCATCTAGACGGCAGTTCCTTTATGGTATATTTATGTAGTGTGTCTGCGTAAAACGCCTATGTGCGCACTTCGTTTTTACTCCTCAGTGGGGTCACACTATGTCGTACAATACAAATATGATGTCAATAAATTTTATTTTACGATATGAATTTTTATGAGCATAAATTACTCCAATGTACAAAGATTTAAAGAAGGGTTAATTGGATCATGAGTCTTTCGCTTCTTCCTCAGTTCCAGATCTTCACGTCACACATATTTACTAATGTGTAACGACATCTAATAAATTTTGAAATTTTTACAAGGAAATCGACCAACATATTTAGTTGCGAAAACAATAAGAATTGTTCATTTTGTATCAGTTGGTGTAACCAAGTACTCATATTACAATGCAAGTGGGGATTGTTGACGCTCCAGTCGTAAAAGAAAAAAAGCAAAGGAGTATTTTTCAAGATATTCGCTGGTTTATGTTATGTTACTACATAACATGTTGTGCTGTGTGGGGAGCTCTATCACACAACAATGCTATTGTTCGAACTTTGGAGAAAAGGTAGTGAAGAAAAATTTGTTTTTATTTTGAAAATTTGTAATTTATTTCAATAAAAATAAAGTCCACGCAATTGCATTTAATATTGCTCCGAAAATTTGTGACAGAAAAACCTAACGATACAAATTTCGTTTTAGGTTTGGTTTATCCGGATTTGAGAGTGGAATGATTTTGTCCGTCAACGACATCGTCAATATGGTTTTAGTTCTCTTCGTTGGATATCTTGGAAGAACCTGGAGTAAACCACACTTTTTAGGTTAGTAACACATTTCTTTTCAAATAATGCTAAAAGCTGTGAAGCTTAATTTAATACACTGCGGCTATGGTGATGAAGTCTTTCACTATAATGTGTATCATTGACTTTGGTTAAAATTTTGCAATTTATCAAATACTCAAACACTTTTTATCATTCCGAAAGTTCTGGAAATTAAGTTCAGGCACTGCATGTATATTTAACGGCAACTGGATCCATCTTTAATATTAAGCTCTCACCTGCCTCAAAGATTAAAACAATGGTAACAGTTTTGATTTAGATCCATTATATTTTGTATTATTTTAAGAGCTCATCTCGACATTTTCTTGGAAATTTCAACAGATTAATTGATCTTCATAGTCAGGTTTTTTGTGAAGACCTTAAATAGTTCTAATCACTAATCTATTGTGGCCGTTATTTCCATTTGAACGCAATTTAATGAGCATGTATATGCGTGCGAATTGAGTGATAATGCAAATAGGGAACGCAATTGCAAAAACCATAAACCTCTTCACGTAGTTAATTTCCAGGAACGTCACCACACAGTTCTCATTATATATAAAAATAAATTACACAGAAAATTTTAAAGAGTAAGACAACATGAAATTAACAGCATTATGGTCAAGTGCGAACAGTCCCTACAAGCCTCATTTTAATTCATCACATATTACATACCTCTCAGACATGCAGTTGTCCCTCACATTCTTATTACACACTAAGAGTGACGTTTTTCAGTGTTCCCGTTAGACTTACAACATGAATGTGATTTTTTTTTTCAATAATTAACCAAGGATGGCTCACACACACTTTTCGGGATAATTGGAAACCCAAAATCTGAATTCTGCAAAATCGGAAACAAACAAAAAGACCATAAGGTGTCATGCTTAGAGTTAAGGTTCATACAGAGCCTGAACCAAAGCCAGAGCCAAGAATAGTTCTGATAGATCTTCACATATCAAAAGATTATTGGAACCATTACAGTTCAAACTTTGAAAGATGGAAACAAAAATGTGTCCAGATTAAGTGAAATATTTTATATCTTATCTTACAAAACCAAGTTCGTACTCGAGATATCATTTTATTGTCACCTGTAATAAATATTTTACACATGAATTTATGAAGTCACTTGAGTGTAGAAACTGCAGATGAATTGTTTTTTCGGTGTGGGAACCATTCTGAAGATTATGGGAACTTCTCCGTAACCACTTTCTAATTTGACCAAATATTTTGTTCTATCACTGGTTTTTCATGAAAACTGGAACTTGGGTCAATTTACAGACCCTGTCTCTTACCTAATGCTGTGGTAGTTTCCTGATTTCTTACACAAGAGGTAGCAGGTTCAAATACAGTACTTCAGTAATTCTTTTAATTATAAACATTTTTTTCAATGAATTCAGTAAAAGCATGCAGGGAAAGTTCAATTAAGTTACCGTTTTGCATGTCACATTACGAAAGCAATACGTGTCATACCGATAATTCTTAATTCTTTTTCAAGATGAACACTGTCACTTTCTGAGATCAGGGGGATCACCAATCCAGTTTTTCTTAATCCTAATTGATATCTGTAAAAAATCTATTTCAGTCACTACCGCAATTAATTCACTGTTTTGGATTGCAACCTTTCCCGGGTAAATTCTTGGCCAATTATGTAGTCTGCGCAAGAGACTTTCTGGATTCAAAAGGCTAAAATGGGATGTAAAACTTTTTTGCCAAAATCTTGCAGAATGGCCTGGGGGCATTTTTGGTGTGTTGTAGTTTCCCAGTAGGGAGAGCATTATACCAAAACTTTTGGCAAGTTTTAAATTTTGAAAGGCAATATGAACAAAAAATGGTGGTAAAATGTCCATCCCGTCCTCCAGTCCTCCAGCCCCCTACTCGCCAGTAAACTAAAACACACTGAAAATGACCCCCTCAACCACCCATCCGACCTTGCATTTGTGGAGACTATGCTGTATCCCAGTTGGGTACCGTCTCATTTTGTTTGGCGAGGTTAAAATTCTTGATTCAATCCGTTTTTTTGCAACAAATCTACGGTCAGTCGGGAAAAATGTCAAATTAAATTTGGCCAGGTCTCAGTTGCATTCTGTTCAGGGTAGGGTTGTTAGTGGCTCGTTACAGTAATCTTATTGGTTGAGTCAGGTGGCCCTTAACATCCTGTCCCAGCCCTTAACACCTTGGCAGTTTTATGAAAATTAGGCTTACTTTAAGCTGCAGTCATTGGTTCGAATTTGTTTACACAGAATGCATTGGGCCTACTTTAACCTGCAGTCATTGGTTAGAATTTTCGTGCCACCAATTGGGTCAACGACGCAACGTTTATTTTTTCTGTTGGCCATTCTGGCTCAGTGGTTTTGTTCACGGCCTTTATCAAAATTGTGATCTTTTTGTGACAGTTTCAGTTTCATTTGTTTCTGTTATGAGATTCTAGTCTGCCCAAAGTAGCATGCTGATACATAAATGAAGTTCTCGCTGTTCATAATTTGCAGTCGGAATTTCGCTAGGGTACCAGCATTCCTGTACGTTATTATTTTCGGAAATACGTACTTCAATGTATTTTACTGAACTCCATATTTTCAGGGATCATGTGTATCATGGGTGCTGTGGGATGTGGAGTGTTCGCCTTGCCGTACCAACTTTACCCAGCAACACCGATAGACAACAGTACAAACACTCCATTGCTGTGTTTAAGAGTTCCTCGAGAAGAGGAGACATGCGAACAAGAGACTGAGGCGGCCAGCAACAGGTGTGCAATACCTCGTATCAAAGGCGCAACGTGCAATAAATCTTTGTTACATTAACATTTATTTTCATAAAACGCATAGATTTCAAGCAGCATCTTCTTCCAAAAGAATCATTTCAAACAAATGAACAGAGTAGTTCAAGCAATGAAGCAAACTGAACTTAGCTACAAAGCAAGTAAACAAGTATTGTCCAAAATCACCCCAACAATCTCATTTTTTGACAGGAATTATTCATGGTTCATAACTTTAGATAATATACGCAACAGTTGAAATGGCAACGATTTTTTATTCCTTGATAATGGCAACAAGGAAGCATATTCAAATCATTCATTTATTTGTCTTCTTTTCAGCAACTCGGCATATGCTCTCTTACTGGTAGCATCAGCCATACTTGGCATCGGTAACTCAGGGTTAGGAGTACTTAGTTTGTCCTACATCGATGAAAATTGCCCCAAGAATATCGCGGCCTTGTACATAGGTTAATATTTGGCGTTTCATCTATCCTAGTTCCGTGAGAATTAGACTACTGATGTTAAATCAAAGAAATACTGTTAAACCTTTTTTACTCCATCTAATACAGGCATAGCTTCATCAGCCAATACCATCGGACCATTATTAGGATTTGGCTTGGCATTTCTTACATTACGCTTGCCAGAAAATCTGAAAGGTAAGTTTAGTAAAACATGGTAGTAATTAACCTGGGAATTTAATTTAACGCAAGAAAGCTTTGGGCAGAAAGCAATGTGTTGTCAACGGTCAAAAACATAATTTTGAATCTGTCAGCAAATTCGGGTCGTCTATTTTAGTTTTGTGAATTGAAACATAATTTTGATGTCCCTCATCCCAATTCTTCAGAAGTAGATTCCAAGTGTACAAAATGAATTCAGTTGCGTCATCAAAGAGGCAGAAGTCATTGGAATATTTTCATTTGTAACGTTTGTTAATATTGAAAAGATTCAGAATATGAACAGGACGACGAGCGTTTTATCGGCTGTTGGTGGTTGTCATTTGTGATCTGGGCTGGTGTTATGGTAGTGGGCTCTCTCGGAATGTTATTGTGCCCAAAACATCTTCCATATTACTATGAACAAAAGAAGAAGGCTCAACTGGAATTGAAAGAGTCGGGAGAATTTAACAAGGACAAAAACAGGAAGAAAACGATAAATGAAATCTTAAATGGTGAGTAGTCTAGAGAGTAATCTGTTTAATATTGTCGTTTCCCATGCTTAACCCAATGTTCGTTTCAAGTCAAAACTTTGGTTTTTTTAATCTCTCCAAATATATGATAGCCCTTTACATGAAACCAACTAATAAATTAAAGTATGATTCTTAACTATCATCACTGAAGAAATTAAATAAACATTTCTACAACTATAGTATGCATATTTTCATTTGTAGAAACTGGATCAAATCTTAAAAGTGTCTTCACTAACGTGCCGTACATGTTACTGGTGCTCTCGACGTTGTGTGCTTACTACATTGTACCAGGAATATTTGCGCAGATTCCCAAGTATCTGGTTGTGCAGTTTAAGATTGATCAAGCAATGACAGCTATATACACAGGTAATAATTTGTATATTCTAAAGTAATAACAAATGGGTGTACCTAATCAAGTAATGACTTTTGAAAAACGTTAAATTTGATTTTTCGGCGACCTTCTAAATTTGGCTGAGTTACCCTCCATGAGATTACCTAGTTTTTATGTGCAATAGCTTACTTATTTCAAATGCACTAATAATTAAGGTATGGAAAGGCAAAATTTAGTGCCAATTCTAAATACATAGCAGAGTACAAAGGAACAACTAAATAAGGCAAGAAAGTTGTTCGCCAAGTGCAAACCAATGAAACACAAGTTATACTCTAGCTTATATTCATTTAATTTTTGTAGGCTTATCTGGTGCGTTGGTGTTGTCAATAGCACTTGTCATACTCGGTTGGTTCATAAAAACTTATAATCTTCAGCTACGAGGAGCCATTTTGATGTTTGCAGTAGCAATCATAGGTACAGTGGGCAGCTTGGTGGGCATGATGTTCTGGGACTGTGATCAACAACAGATAGCTGGATATGTTGATGTTGTGAGATATGAGTACGTTTATGCTAATTTTCCATTGAATTTACTGCAGAGCATTCCATCCATCTTATCATACTTGTAATCTGAGGTTTAAGTTTATAGAGTTGATGATATGAAATCAAATGAATTCCATGAGCTCCTTAGTGAGAATATGTCAGTTGTATAGCAGGTTTGCCATGTGTCAGGGAAAAGTCAGGGAAAAACAAAATTTTCTCCAGGTCAGGGAATTTTGAAAAAATGTCAGAGAATTTTGCCATTTGACCAATGTCAGAGAATTTTGTCCCAACACTTCTTTTGCTGGCACACTTTTTAAGTGTAAAATTTTTGTTAACCTTGCTTTACTCAGCATACAATCTTTTCATAGATCTACCTTTTTCAAAGTGTTTCATTACTTCTGTGACTAGCATCTTTTACATTAATTGCTTAATTGCTAATGCGTTTAACATAGATATGGGTATTTTTAATTGTTTTTTGTGGATAATCTTTGTCATTAGCTTGGAAAAATAAAATAAATTGTCAGGGAAAAAGAGCAATATGTCAGGGAATTGTCAGTAAAATGTCAGGGAAATTTGAACCAACTCAAATGTGGGAACCCTGTTTCCTTGTTGAATAGCTGTAATGATGTCCTTTAAGCTAGAGAAAGGTCAGCTGAAATTCTTTATAATTTCACAAGAAAGTCCTCCTGCGTGAACGCAAGAGGCATACCGCCCGCTGTGTAGCCGACCTATCCCTGGGGATTCATGTC
>JBCAUG010071699.1:0-22793 GCA_038406175.1 Haplosyllis leylae | reverse complement strand
CTTTTGGGCAGCTTGATCCAGGTTGCCATAGAGTACCCATTAGAACATTGGCTGATGTCAGTAAAACAACTGCAATAAAAAGAGAAAATTCTTTTTTTAAAATCATGCCATTACGACATCTCAGCCAACAAACCTTTAGTAGGAGCAAATATAGATCTTGTTATTACGATTTATCGCTGCACTTAACACCAATCCAGTGGTTTACAGTGAACATTTCAAGTTAGAGTCACCAATTTCTAGATAACGCGTGGAAAGAAAATAATCTGAGTTGCATTTGGAAACTGATAATTTACGTGTGAATTCCCAAATCCGCCCACTGATCAATTCCGTTGAACGATAACGCTTTTCCGACAACTCCGTCGGTTAAAGTGGGATTATTGTAAAACATTATATCAATATCTCCGATCACAAAACCGTCAATAATGTCATCCATTGGAAAGTAGTATTTGTAATCTAAAATTGAGAAATGGCAAAGAAGCTAGGATATTCCTTTACTTGACAGGAGATCATAATCCCAACAATGATGTGCATCATTTCAAGAAAACTCACCTTTCAATGTAGATTCCTTCAGCTATTTAGTAGTAAAAGATAATAGAAATATTAACATTTTTAAAATAATTCAAATAAACAGCACAAAATGACCACTTAGTTAATGGAAGATTTACACACATTTATATTAAGCAATTGCAAACCTATATTTTATTATAATTTGTTACTCTATTTTATCTTACCTCAAACATATCTGAATTCTCTAAGACTTCTAAGTCTTCGCAAGATTGAGGAATTTCCCATGATAAGATGCATTGTTTGGTGTTTGAACTGAACGCAAATAGCCTGCATGTGAACTTTTGTTGACAAAGGAAAGAACAATGGATTTTGCTCCGAACTGTTTTTGTAGAAATAATAGAGTATTTTGAAGGCTCTCGATTTGTACAATTTTCCATCAAAACATTGAGGTCTATGTGCAATAAGGAATACACCATATGCACATTACAAAGCAAAGTTGAGAAACTAATAAATGATGTAAGCATTTTTGAGTGGTATGTTGGTTATAAAGTATACACTGTGAGTAATTTAGACTTTTATCTCATTCGGATAAATTAATTGTTATGTCTGGCGCTTCTTTATCAAACAATCTAGAAGACAATTGGCGAGACGAAAATATTGAGTTTGTGATTTGCAAGACTGGAATGAAAATGATCTGTTTGTCATTGTCACAGCTTCACAATCAAGGAGAAAAATAATCTTATATCAAGGTAATATTCCATTTACTGAAGCTGTTTGTACCTTCTTTTGGCAAACTCACAGGAACAGTCAACGATAAGTCAACGCCACTGATAAGAAGAAGTATTCTGTCCGAAAACTGGGTAACCAGTGTTGCACTCATCTCAATGCAGGATTTATTGCATGAAAACATGACTTCATCGCATCCTTGTCGCTCCGTGTGAATGGACCTTTATAGTGTCTGGTCGATCGAACACAAAATTAGCTTCTTGCAATTTGGATGGAAATGAAACATACTGGATATTGGATCACACCGTGGAAATATTATATTCCCATAGGAATATTCCCATAGGTTCAAACAACGATTCAGTTGTCAAATACATTGGTTTAAAGATTAACAATCAGTTTTGGTAATGGTACTCAGCCGGGGAAATATTAGCTTTTGTTGCGCATGTAACTCTTGTACTGTGTTGCTCTGTGTATCTCTCGTTTGCCGATATGTTTGCTACAGGCACATAGATCTGTGAAGGATTTGTAAATATCCGCTGCTAATCTCTATTCTCCGCACCGGTATGAAGGATAAACTCAATATTTTGAAACACAGTTCAATTCCAGCTTATCGATAGCGCTTTCCAAATACCTTGCACAACTGACATTTAAATATAATTCTTTTCCCAGTACAGAGTGTGAGATTTTCATGATCAGATGTTGACTTAACTTGAAACAGCAGACTTAGTCTGTCCATTCGAGTTTCCCCCGAGTTTTGACCAAAAGGTCTTGGGTTCAATGCCTATAAGGGACAATTTTTTGGCTGACTTTGTTTTGCTCTTTCCCGTGTAAGCTCTTGTTGGCAACGTTGTCAGCTTTGTATTATTTAGGGAAAACTCGATTGTGCCAGTCGGGAGAACATTTGACTAAATTATCATTATTGTTCAGTAGCACGGTAAAAAGTGCGGCAAAGTGGAAATTTGGCGGGTGTTGCACAAATAAATTTCTTCTACTGAGAATCCTCTTGCTTTTTGTTCTCTAATGTGCAGGCTTTAAACTGATATGGCTGAGGTAAAAATATATCTTGTACTAATAGGCTCTTAAATGAAGTCAATGCAGTTAATTTGGAATTGCACATGTAAAAAGTCTTTACGGATTATTACAGAGAATGATTGTTTTCAATTATTGAATTTAATAGGCTACTAATGCATCACTGTCTAAATTAATCGATGGCTATACCAATGTGAATTTAGCTATTTTCCGTTTGTATACCATTCACAGGACGCATAAGTAGCGCACCCTAACCACTCAAATGATTAGGCAAGGGTATCCAATAAGCCACAGACAGGTCTAATATAAGTTTCAGACCCTCTTCAGGCTAAAATTGGACATATTTCCAACTCGTGATCGTGCATTTACTGCAGGCGAATTTTTTTGAAAAGGTTACTTTTTACCAACATGTATGCCTCACTTTGTGTGCACTTTTCCATTAAAAAATTTGTTAGCAAAACACTGGAAATGAAATTGGCCTCTTCTACTAAAACTAAGTTTTCCATTAGTTTCTTGTGTGAGAACATAAAAAGGAATCAAAGGAGATTCCAGAACACACCCACATTATTTAAATTGATTACTGTTTCAAGTTCCACAGCACACATGAAAAATAAGCGGCGTTACTTTCTGGATACGTTGGGCTACATAGATGTAATTGGTGATTTGGAGAAAAAACTCTGATTGTTATTTTATGCCGTGCAGTTTTATCAAATACCACTGTGAGGACATGCGGATTTCCCTTTTACAGTAGTGATTGTCAGTTAATTAAATTTCATCAAAATCTCATGTTTTCTACTATGTGTGTACCACGTGTAATGAACTTTTCTATCAGAAGATTTGTTTTGATTAAATTGGTATCTAAATAAAAGTGAAAAAAAATTATCTCTTTAACTCTTCAAATACGCTGTTTGTGACCAGCTGTGCCATCACAAAGCTAAGTTCGTGTTGAAAGCAACAAGACTTCAGTTAGACTCCCAAGTAGTAACACACGCACAGTCAGGAAAGCATCAAGGTAGATCACAAGAGGTCCTGGGTTCTATTCCCGCTGGAAGTGGGGGGGGGGGGCAATTTCTTTTTTATTGAATTTATTTTGCTTCAATTTGACAGATGTAAATTCAGACTTAAAATGTAAAATTTGATCTTATCGTGAAAAACTCGATTGCATTTGTCTTCTTTGTTGGCTCATTTCAGAAATATGAAAAGTGAATCACAGATGTACACTTAGGGCCGACTTTGATGCCAGTATTGCCAATTTCGTCTTGTAGGAGAAAAAAAAACTCGATTTCAGACTCTTTATTTTGCTTGTATGTAAAAGTTTTCCATCTGCTCTGAAAGATTTTACACGCTGTGACTTTAAATTCTTCGTTTTCGAGACATCCATTATCTTTCTGTCACTAGCTTAATATAAAACCAATCTGTTAATTTTATTAGCCTTTTAGGAAGATTACCCATTTCACTACAACAGAAGATTAAGATAATCACCTAATTAGTGTCTATTCTTTTCCAATGTGGATGAACATAAGCCGAGATTAGAAATCGGACACTTCCAACAGGTTTATTTTTAATGACTTTATACTAGTAACAATAACCAAGAAATGAATTTTGCAACCAACAACGATATGTTCGCACTTAATTCATTCATAAACCCATCATTCAAAATAGGCAACTAAAATTAGCGCATAAATGGCATATCCAATGGAGGGGAACGAGTTGAACAACATAATGAAGAGTTGATGGATCTGCCCATTAATGAACAACATAATGGTCAGTTGGTAGAGAGTATCCATCACGACGGGATTTATAACAAAAGAAATCGACCCAAATCTATGTGATTAAGAGAAGTGCGCAATCAAGTTGCGCTCCTGTGGTTCAAAATGACTTTGTTTGTTAAATAGATGTGTAGAATTGTCAATATGCATGTAGACCCAGTGGAAAGTAGATATACCTTTGTTTTTCATTGTTAAGTTTCAACCAACGGATTCAAAGAACAGTATAGGAAGAGGTGACAGTAACAGTTTACACATTTTCATCTACGAGAATACAAAACAAATTACACGTTAAGTCTGCTTCCACAAGTGACACTTGACATAACTACAATAAAATCAGAGACTAAATATTTTTTGTATTCCAAAGAAGTATTAATTTCACACAGTAGAATGGACTCTTTGGATACACGGTAACTTAGCTCGTACATTTTCAGAAAATAATGACAATGAAAGCGATTGTGCGTGTACTGTTACTGATAATTGTTTTTAACGCAATGCGAAACGTTAACGCTGCAAATGTCATTGAAAATATTTACAAACTTGTTGAACAGTTTAAATTGAATGGCAGCAGCCACATCCTAACAGAATATGGAGAACAGGGAATCCATGAATGTGGAATCAGGTATGATTTTTACTTTTTTTCTGAATGTTCAGTTTGCCATTAAAATCCCAACTTCTCAATCTCTCTGCTTCTGGCTAGGCTTGGACTCACAAACATTTGAGTTTTTCTGTTTTGAAATTGTATGTTAGAATTTGTTAAATTATTTCGCTACCAGTATTTGTAAATATGTAATACAAATAGTAATAAGTACTGGTATATTGAATTTTTCGTATGGTGTCTATTTCCATATCGACACAGGTACCTAAACTCATACCTGTATTTGTTTAAAAAGAAGACCAATACTATAAAATATTGACACATTTAACAAACCAAAAAATGGAAAACTCAAATATACAAATTCCCAAGGTGCTGTTCATAATCTGAATATAGGTTGCGATTTTTACATGTCTCATTTTTGGAGAAGAACTGAATTCCTAACGTTGACGTTTCTTCTCTTTCTTAAAGGTCTGTTCACACCAAGTGACTCTGTCACCGTCAGCGTAGTTGTTATGTTGACATGTGTGCAACCTATTCTGGCCGTCACAGTGCCTATCAAAAAGATCAAAGGCGCCGGTCGTTAACGTTACGGTCACGGTGACGGTGATGGGGTGGTGTGGTGTGAACAGACCTTTAAAGATGCCAGTGGAGTACATGAATCAGATGTTATTTTCATTGTATCAAGGTGTTTACCCAAGGACGAGTGTCTTGGTTTCGTTCACAGCAAGAACTGCAGCATTATCGTCAAAGTGTTAGCGGTTGATGCAAATCCTTCAGACTTCACAGTGAAGGAAGTCCCTGCCTTTGTGAAAAGTAAGTTGCAAACCAAACGTCCCTTGCTTTACATTTATAATTAGAGGTTACCACAAATTGTGAAACTTAATTTGACTGACTGAGGTAATTTTGAAAATGACCACTTCCAGTGTGGCATTAACATTTCTTTCATGCTACTAGTTAGTGGTAAGATTACTGTCCATAGTTTGCAACTAACTGATTATGGGGCAAAACTAAGCTATTTATCAAATTGTTTAAATTAGCTCAGTTAGTTAAATTCAACTCAGTTTTAATTTAGGGAAAACTAGACCACACGTACAAGGCAATAACGAGTTCCCGTTTCTGAATCTTTGAATTTTTTTTGTAATATTCGCCAATGTGTTATATCCTGTTCCTCTTGAAATTTTGTCAGATTCTCTGAGCGGTGAAGAAGAGCACAACATCACCATGTCAAGTATCGAATCAGAAGCACCGATCACCCAATCAAGCAATGGTAGTTGTCCAACGATTGTAGGAGAATATTGTCTCCTCGATATGGAACCTGGAACAAGTATCGATGGTACTGCAACTATCTCACAAAGTGACGTCAAGGTTCATTAAACACTTCATCCTGAATATGATAATATATAAATGTTACTACTAGTACCTCTAATTCTTGGAAAAAATAGATTATTCTAGGCGTAGCAAATCATCTCTTTATCCGTTGTAAATAATGCAATGGTAGTTACTAGTCATTTTTCTCAACCAAAGAGTAACATATTGGAGTTTATCCTAAATGGAACAGGAATTCAATGAATTCAGCGAATATAGGGAATTATATAAATCAATGAAGCATGGATTAGGATCCCTTTGAAGACCCTTCTTGTTGCCTGTGTCTACCCAGCACTGTGGTAGCATATCTGCCAAAATGTCACTGAATTCTGTGAAAACATTTGGGTAAAACTCAAATATGTTCTCTTCCAGATTCCATTGCATTTAGCAAAAGGAGAAATTTCAAATCGACCAAGCGAATTCTTTTTAAAATTACAAGCTTTGATGAATGTTTTACATGGCTAGTCACGCCACAGACACTTCAAAATTCAAAATTAATTAAAGTTTTTTTTAAAAAAAATAACCCTTGATTAAATCAAAAACAAAAACATTCTAGTTTCTCCGTGAATGTAAATCCCTTTGTGGCAGGACTACTCATTTGTTCACAATAAAATGCTGTGTTGTAACCCATCCTTACTACTTCCAAATCAATGCTCGTAAACAGTAATGGACAACTCATCATAATGTTTTCATTAATTTTCTGCCTCCTTATACTCTGAATGAATAATTCATGAAAAACTTTAGTGAATGACTCTAAATTTTTCTATTAACCGTGCCATTCGAATTTTCTGTTATTTTTGTCTCATTTAAAAATTTGAGAGATGACATCAGAAATATCAACCCTATCTATGAAAATCCTGTAGGGATTTACATTGTGCCTATTATACAGGTTGGAAGTGGAGCTCTGTCACTTGAAGGAGAGTGGGCCAAATTTGGTCCTTTCCCTGACCTTTGCTTTGCATCCCTCTCAGCATGCACCAACGGCGTCACTGTAGCGTTTTGGATAAAAATGCTTCCTGGTTGTGATGGGTTCATCTTGTCTACCAGAGACAGCAATGGGTATGACGGTCTGCAGATGAGTTGTGATAATTTTGGGTTCAGCTTCATGATAGCTATTGCGGGATCAAGTAGCCAAACATCAGTTTCCGCCTCCGCCGATCTGTGGATCCGTGTCGTCATGGGGGGAAACATTCCCGGGAGCATCACCATCCGCCTCGGCGGAAGTACGGTCACAGTATCCGGAAGTGGAAGTCATGGCAACCCAAGTACCACAGGGAAAATAGTGTTCGGAAGAGAATGGGTCACCAGCGGCAACAGTAGTCTCAGTCGAGCACTGATTGATGACGTCAGGATCTACAACAGGCAATCGGCCGCAGATGAAATTTAAAGATGAATTTAAAAAAAACCATTACAACAGTATAAATTCCTCTTACTTGGTGACAATTTAAATTAATGCTGATTGGTCAACTTGACCGTCACCAAGACGTTCAGATTATCATATTTGTCAACTCAGGGGTTCTCTGCTTCTGTCTCACCCTCGCCAAATATTGTCATTGCTTCAGAAAGGTGGGGAACGCCGCAATAGGTAGACGAAGGAATGGTAAATTCTATTGTTTTGCAGGAGGTCTTCTATCTTGATAACTTCATTGTTTGGAGTAAAGGAGACATACTTTAAAATTGTTGACCATATTCTTTCAGCAAAAATAATTTGACTAAACTCTTCGGGGTCGATCAAATTATTTTTGCTGAAAGAACTGGTCCTAGGTCTTTCACTATTATTTATTGCTATTAATGGTGAATAACTATTCTACCTATCACAAATACCATAGTTAGAATTCCCAGGTAAGGAGATTGAAACATCTAACACTGGCAAATGACAATCTCACTCTAATTTGAAAGTTGAAACAACAATCCATCTGATGTTTAGGGTTGTGTGACACAGGCGCATTCCATGATGTTGTGCCTTGTGTTCTTAAATTGCAGCTTTACAATTCATATCTTTCATTTCTCATGAAAAATGTATTTACTACGATCAGTAGCCAGAAATAAATGATTTTTCCACATCACAACATGCCAACAATTAAATTCATAAATTTATAAACAGACTACATATACATATATGTACATATACACATATACATATACAGAGTTACATGTGTAACTCTCTGTTGGTACTGTATCAAGTTTTCCGTGTGCTTTGTTATCTAACCTCAGTTTTATCAATAGTGCTATTGGTTTATTTCGTTCTACCTGTGATATCATATCAAAGTTGTGAACATTTTATTGTAAAAATTGAAAAGTACCATGTAGTTGATATATCAAAATGATTCATATCAATAAATTCATCTTGCTTTTGCTGGTTTGCTAAGAGTAACCTTATCCATATTTAATTTTTTTATGCTAATGAGATGACGTCATCCAGCAATGAGCCAGCCTGTGCCATAGACCCACGTCACACAGGCTTAACTTATGAAATGGGAAAGGCCTTGAATGAACTTTCATGAGACCTGGTCATTAATAATGTCATTAATATAGTAGTGGTCTGATTTACAAAGGACATTAATGGCCTTGACTTCAAAATCTTGTGAGATTTGGTCATTGATCATACGGCCTCAAATTTTCGTCTTCGGCTACTTTGCGAACCACGTAAATTTGTTGCACCTGGGTTTACGTTTTTTTCGTCGGTAAACATCTACAGTCTGTTGGAGTTGCTTACAGTGGTCATTGGGATCAAACTACCGATTTTACTAACGGTGATACTTATACCCAGAGCACAAGCAGGAAGATTGTCTTTGGAAATCAATGGATAAAGGACAAGGATTCTGAGTTTGGAACAACCTGGATAGACCACGTTGTTATTTACAACAGAATGCTACCCACAGATGAATTAAACAGTCCATTTGAGTCCTACGATTAAGTCGTAGATTGGAGATTGAAACTGATTCTGGAAAAGAAGCTCCCAAAAAAGACTTCATTGATAATGCTGACTCTTCTTTCTGTATTCACAGCAATTGACAAATCGACAGGTGTTACAAATTATAATCCTCAGCGATATACTCTCAATCTTAATATCAAACCAATTTTTTTTATTTTCTCATATTCAGCTTAACAAATTGACAAAAAGGTACAACAAACATTTCTGGACACAAAATCATGATCTGTTCAATGGAACTCTATGATGGCAACCATTTGATAAACTCAAAAATAATATCTAATACATTTTCGTCATCAAATTTGAAGCAATCCCTTTTCAAAACACAAATATAGGATACAAGAAAGTCACCCTGTGGGAAACCGCACGAGGCGTACCGCCCGCAACATAATCTTTCCTGGGGGGTGGGGGTACCAAGTCCTGTCCTGTCTGGGGGGTGGGGGCAGACTCCAGTCCTGTCCTGGTCAAGGGGGTACCCCAGTCCTGTCCTGGCCAGGCGGGCTACCCCAGCCCTGTCCTGGCCAGGCGGGGGGTACTCAAGTCCTGTCCTGGCTGGGGGGTGCCCCCCGGGTGGTGAACAGACTGAAAACATTACCTTCCCCCATCCTTTGGATGCGGGCGGTAAAAAGGCATGTTCTCAAAGGCACTTAACAGGAAGTACCCACAGAGAATTAATAGCAGTCAATCAGATTTCAAGGCACAATTACGATTTGTAGCTTATGTAGATTTATGTAGCAAGTTCGAACAAATAACAATTAATAAATTTCTTAAACAATTAATCCTTGTTTTAAAGCCTCGGTTTCACTCTTGTCACTGCAAACCTATCATCAGGAATTCTTTTTTTCGGCTTTCCTTAATGCTTTCGTTCTGTGTATGAGATCTTTAATTTCTTTCTCCAGCTCATCAAGTTCTTTGTTGATGTTTTTGGCAAAAGGCACAATCTCAGATATTTTCACAGTGTTTTTATGTTTCCACGTTTCGGACTTTATGACCACGTGAGTCCAGTGATGGTTAGTAAACGACTCTGGTTTCGGTTGGTTCCGGAAGTTCGAAGCGCGCAGGTCATCACAGACTTCCTTCTGCTGTTTGTACATTTTAGACCTGTGATACGTGGAAGAACACAAGCCTGTAAAGAGAGAACGAAAATTGTTTTGAACTAAGAAGAAAAACAATTTAGTTAATTCATTAAAGTTAATTCAGATTTAACTGTGTATGTGTACATTCCTGAAATCTGGCTCGTCCTCTGTAACAAATTTCTAGTGGCGATATCAAGCCCTTTGATTTAAGACGAAAACGTGTCTGAATGAGTACATTTCTTGGGTTTGTATCATGTAATTAAGACTGTTCCCATTACCTTTAAACTTGGAGGTCCATCCAGGATCATACGTTGGCAGGAAGTATTTGGGATGAGCCAAGTACATTTCGTTTTCCGGTCGCGCATGCGCGACTTCAGTCTTATTATATTTCAAATACATGTCATCCACATACAACAGTTTTTGACCAGCTTTGAGTTTGGGGTAAATACTAAGATTATCCATTGTCATTTTGAAGTAGGGATGATGTGGTCTGCAGGCAAGTAGTGTAATCATGGTATTGGCACGTCTTAGTTTGTTCAGCAGAAAAGGATGTGCGTATGTTTCCTCTGGGAGAATACAATGCTGCGAGTAGGTCCAATTGTCTAAGGGTTTCAGCGCTTCAAGATCCAGATCTGCGTAAACTCCTGGAAATGGAAATGTTCACACATAAGACAGATTTTCGAAAAGTAAAGACACGAATTTCTTTTGAAACAAGATCGCATTATTGCTTCAAAAGAATCTTGCCTCCATAGCCCTTCATCGCCAACCGAAAATGTAGCATGAATATATACCTTTTCTACCCTTCGTTACTTATTTCAAAATATCACTGACATATTCATATCTCACTGATATCTCTTATCATATTATTCGCTTTTGATCAATGTATTTGTTGAGTTTTTGTACATAAATGCCAAACGGGTTGTCATACGTTTGCAGGTTCAAATGTCTTTATTCCATCACAAAACAAAAACAACTGACAGTCAATAGCATACAAAGCTGTATCTATATATGTGTTTTGCAACAAACAGCTACAATTTTGAGTTTACGAGAACCCTTTGGCAACAGTACAATGGCAACGCGATTCTTTTACTTGACAAATGGTCACTAAAGCATTTCCACTACAGCGCTAATTCAGTTGTCTTGACATCTATGTTGGGGATATTGAGGAGCCGAGGAAACAGGAAAAATTAATGTGATCATGGAGAAGACACTAAAAGCCACTGAGTGTAACTTGATGAACAAACGAGATTATTACCTCCAAAGTAGAACATGATGTAATATCGCATTGAGTTGGCTCTGTACAAGTTGAGTTTGTAGCCATTGTATTCTTTGAGGAAATAGGGATTGACAATTTGTATCAACCGTCTGCAAAAGAAGAATTTTATAATAATTTTAACCAAACACATGTTAACAACTAATGACCCAAAATAGTTTTAAGTTCCAAAGTGTACCGAATTATTCGAAAAATATTGGATTATTTAATATATCCAAACTTATTAAAGGAACAAGAAGATTTCGTGAGTCTGTCCGTGTGTCTGTCTGCCTGTGTGCCCCACCCGATTCAGATCTTTATGACGGTTGGCTAACGGGTTATGACGATATTCTATAATGAAGGGGGTGGTTAGTTTATACTAATACGTAAGAATTTGTGTGTGTGTGTGTGTGTGTGTGTGTGTGTGCGCGCGCGTGTGTGTTTCTGGAAACAATTGGCTTAACCAGACGACACACCCAACGAAGCTAGTGAACACTGAAGCTGACAACTTGAATGCACTTACTTGACCTCTCTGGGTGTCCAAAACCAGTATTCCCATGTTGGATGTAATCTACAACAGTTTACAAATGGTAATAGAAATGATATATATCAATAGTTGGACACATACAACAATTTACATCCCATCTCACTGACAACGAATAAAAACTTGCCAAAAAAATTTCTCGTTGAAAGTTGGTGTTCGTTTAATCGAACTTTACGCCATTGTCTTCAATGATTTTGATGCAAAGAAATTTGTTCAGCATTGACGGGTGATTTTGATCCTGAGTCTGTTGTTGGCAGGATTTCATAAATAAACGACAACAAACGGAGTATCAAATAAAAGGATTCCTCACCTCGTCCAGGATTGGATCCAGTTTTTGAAGTAAGAAGGCACTGAATCTGAGTCCCAGGTCTGGTGGATGATGTGAGGAATCAGAATCTTGTTTTTTGGAGGAAGTTGTTCTTCTACCAGAGTTGGATAAGTTTTCGCTTGCAACGACTTCCAGACAGCTGCTATGTTCATGAAATAAGACAATATGCTCAATTTCCTGCGTCTAATTGTATTCTCAGATTGATCCCTACTACAAATTGAGGCAAAATGTGTCTTGGCAATTAGGAAACAGGCTTTGTTGTCATACGAATTACCGTGTGTATTTTTATGAAAAGAACTTTGGTGCCGTGTAGATGACGAGACCACTGAATTGTCATCGATGGTACTTGGCGAGAGCAAGGTGGAAGCAGAAAATCAATGAGTTGACCAATAGGATAATTTATAAAACATTGATGATGGTGAAACTGGCCAATTAGCATCAACTAGAAATGCTCACTAAGTATCATCATCGTCATAAGGTAGTCCGAAAGACAATGGTGGATACCAAGGGGACATCAGTGACGAGCCCCTCTCATCTTAGGCCATTTTTCATTTCCATGCAGTTTCCGAGAACAATTAATCAAAATGATAGGTTAGCACAGTCTACGTCGAGGATGGCCCCACCCATACCCCTCTACCTGTCTGGAAAATTCTAAGTTTACAATCTACCCCAGTCAAATTCTACTTGCCTCTTGTGGAAGCAAATAACTTTTGGTCAAGGGGTAAGCACGATCTGCAAAAACTGCTAGGTACCCTTTAACCTTTGCAAAAAAGTGTTACTTTGACTCAATGACCCATGACACCCCCTGTGTGTATCACATTCAAATTGAATTGGCTAATCATATAGCCTATGTACTTGTCCTCTTTAGATCAAATTGAAATATGAAGGGAGAGACCCAACCCATTACTGAGGAAACTTTTTCTGACAGTGTTTTTTTCTGGTAAGTGCCCAATGACCCTGAAATTAAGTTCCTTTTTGCAAATATGACAAGCAATACAAAACAAAGTGTCACAAGTAGCCAATGACAAATTCCAAATTACTATGTGTAAAATTAAATCAATTAAACCCCCCAAAAGGAATATTACTGAAGAAATTGAAAAAGAAATGAAAGAAGTAAACAATACCAAAACATTTGGGGGGAGGGGGGGTTGAATTGAATGGAGGAGGTGTTGCTAAAGTACCAAATATGTGCAGAAGCACATTGAAAGCAACAAGAAACCAATGACAACAACTATAAGATAATAAGAAAAGAACTGATATTCCAAAACTTACAGAAACTAAGGAGATCTGTATCACCTTAACCCATGATCTAACAATAAAGTAGAAGGAAGAATAACAGCAAGAAATCCTCATACTTCTAGGATCTAATCTTTGAGAGCCTAACACAGAGATCTTCAAGTTCAATTAGATGATGTAGATAGTTCTAATTCTTAAAAAAACATAAAATATTCAAAACACTTGCCTTTAGTAACATACGTGGACTCATTGAAAGATGATAAATTACTGGGTGTTTGTACTTCACTGTGATTGGTTACACTGAGTAGCCTGAGTTTGCTAGGAATGGAGAGTTTTGAATCATGCCCGTTGTCCTTAGCAACACCGGAGGAAATCCATATCAGGGATTGGTTACCGCTGGATAACGTCAGAAATCCTGTAATTCCCACGCCCATCACTATGGTGATAAGTATGCGCAGATACTTGAGTAGGCATGGTAAATTTACTGTCATCTTATTTGATGGTCACATCCAATTATATTCATGACAGGTTCATGCCTAATTTATCACGGTCGGTGTGTTGAAATCTGCAAAATAGAGGAGATCATTTTTACGTACATGACTTGATGACGTCAAGAAAAGCATTACGCCATTTAGAAACAGTTGCCATGACGTGTTGTGCCCAGTTAAATTCATTTCCTTCTTGTACGATTAGAGGCCTCAAGAATTGAAAGAGAATTTTCTTATTTGACGCAACACTCGTGAAATAGAATCCGCCGGTCCCCAGATCATTTCTTAATTTTTTTGAAAAAACTCATGAAATTTGGTCTGTTGAGGCGCCCCCTTGGATCCGCCACTGAGACTAGTTGCATCTCATTTACTCAAAAAGAAAAAAAAAATACTTGACAATATTAGTACATTGAATAATGGCTATATTTTCAGCTGAATGCGTCTCCTCAAATAGATATACTAACTTGCATCATTTTAATTTTCACTTTTGTAATTGTAAGGGTCTATTCACACCGAGCGAAAGCAAGTCCACATGGACCAATTTAGGACATGTAAACAAATAGAAAAATCACCGTGAACCTTGCTCCTTGTACACTTGGTGTGAATAACAGTACGCTTGGATTTTATAACTCTGTGAGACTGCTATCACTCGGTGTGTATGAGCTTTAAGATTTTTAAAACAACAAGAAAGTCCTCCTGCATGAACATAAGAGGCATACTGCCTGCCGCGTAGCAATTGCACACTCTCTGCTGTCCTATCCAGAGGGGTACCCCATCCCAGCCAGGAGGGTACCCAATCCAAGCCCGGAGGTATCCCATCCCAGCTGAGGGAGGGCTACCTGTCTGGACCTGGCCTGGGGTATCCCCCATGCAGACCTGACTGGGGCGCCCCCCACTGAGTACCCCCCATCCTGACTTGTACCTGGCTGGGTACCCCCCCTCCTGTTTAACAGACACACACCTGTGAAAACATAACCTCCCATCGTACTACGTATGCGGGCGGTAATCAATGACCCACAGACCTAGAAAAAACGCATCAGTCGTACATAAAGTGGCATTTGTGATATGCGAAGTTTGTGTTCTGATAATACTTATGAAAAACTTTTTTTTATCTGCACAAGAAATCAGTTGCATTGATTGATGTAAGTTACAGATTCGGGATTGTACGGCGGTACTAAAGAAGCAATTTTTGCGAAATTGTCTAAAACATCCCACACAGAAATTGGGAAACTCATGATAGTCTATGGTCTTCAGAGCAACCCTTTGTCACGTCAATAACCGGCTTCACTGGAATATGAAAGTGAAACAAAATTCTTTCAAACCAAGAGCTTAATACCAACTATATCCAATTCCAGAGTCAATTCGCAGTATTTGTGTCATTGAAATTTGCAGCTTCAGCACGGTAGCGCAGGTCGAATCTTCATCTCGTGAAAAAATACCAAATAGGCACCATGAAAATAAATCAAATTCTTTCACTTTCAGAAATCATGTCCTTGTTTCCACAAACAACGCTTAGTATTGCAGATAAGTATTTTTCGACAATGACCTGAGGTCAGAAAGTGAGAAAATTCAGCCATACATCTGGAAAAAAATATTTTTAAAAAAGGTCAACATACGTCCTCAGTAATGAATTTTTATCATTATACACATCGTAAAATCATGGTTACTTCTTTGTCAATTAAACATCTAGTTAAATTATAGAAATTTTAGTAAGAAAAAAAGAAAAATCAATCAATAAAAAAATTGGATTGTTTTACATTTTAACGCTTTCCCTTTCCTTAAACTTAACTTCAATAACAGTAATCCATCAATGAAAGTTCATTTTCTACTCTTCATCTTGAAACGCATTTTGTCTCTAGAAAATTAATGTTGTACAATTACAAAGGGATATTATTGGAAAATAATACAATTAATTTGAGGAAAATTCAAGCTATGTTTGAAATTTCAATGTAGATGGGAAAGGATTTTTCCGTACCGAATGAAACCATCATCAAATCATCTTAATTGTCTTTTGAGTTTTTCAAAACTCCCTTCATCAAATGAGACAACTTCTGGCAAAAATTGGCTCCAACTAAAGTCTCTCATTGGGATTCCAAATAATCTTACCATAATACAACACAGTTCAAATGGTGTCTCGTGACGTTGTTAAATGACTGTTAAATGACGTCCAAAATGATGTCACAGCATACATTCTGCATAAACAAATTCCAACCCAATAAATGCACCTTAAAGTAGGCCTACTAAGGTGACTCCACGAGTCACCGATAAGCTTTAATTCATGGCGCAATAGTTTGATTTAATTCATGCAATTAGACGAAAAATCCTTATTAAGAAGACTAAAAATACAGAGGAAACATAAATTCATTTAAGTAGCCTGATTGCATACATTCGTGTCATCCTACATTGGCTCTGTGAGAGAGCAAAGTGAAGCAACTTTGTAGATTATACCACCAGAAATCGATCCTCAACCTGCACCTTCGTCTGCTTAGTTCCAAGCCAATAATTTTTATGTTTGTTCATCGATGTTGTTTCAGTGTGTGTTACTTAGCCTTATTTGTCGAATACAAAAAATGATATCATAACATTCGTTTTATTAATTCATGGCTGTCAAACCTTTACAACCGGTGTAACATTCTATTACTCTCCCTATCTTCTAGTGCCCTGAAGGGACACTGAAAAATGACCCTTTTATGTTTTAGGCCATTTTACATGGTCCCAGGTGAGCCATATGCACATGGTGACAACTATTCTACAGAGCACTATTGTCATTGAAAACAGAAACAAATTAGTTCTTTTGTGTGAAATTGTCCAGATGTCGTTGTATTCAAACATCAAGGGACTTTATGTTCTTCAAGTGAACATAAAATCCAAGAGAGGTTTTCTTCATACGCCAACTCTCTCCATATTAAGAATACTGTACACAGAGGTTGCTTCTTATATTCAGCAAGTACCTACACAAACACAGACAGTAGATCAGCTTCCGTCAAACGTGTAAAAATTAACGCTAACAGTTGAATTTTTCCGTTTTAAAATTGTATCACAGATTCTTTGATTTTGACAAATTCAGTATTTCAAATTTGTAATGAGAGTTTGTATTTCATACCAGAGTATTGCATTAATATGTGTAGGTATTTATGTTAAATACAACACAGGTAGTAAGTTATACTTGTAGTCCATGAAAGAAATTACCAGTATTTCAAAATATTCCACACAAAATTTACACATTTAATTGACCAAAATGGAAAAACTCGAGTGTCTGGATATTTTCCTGTTTGGTAGACGTAGCGCACTGCACGTCAAACTGAATCGTTAACTAGAGTCATTCTTTGTAAAAACAACAACAAAAAACTGAACGGTTTATCGCCACTTACGTACTAAAGAGCCCCAACCGCACAGCAGCAACGTAATCTTACCACAAAAGTTGTCCCCACTTTTTAAATCATTTCTTCCTTTTTATTTGTTAATAACAAGCAAGGAATTAGTTTTCTGGAACATCTGTTCATTAATTAGGATCATCTTAAAACAGAACGACTATGGAAGTATTTCTCCAACAAGTGACATTTTAGTTTTTACATGTTTCCATCATCTAATATCTGTATGTGTATAAATTTCAAATGTCAAACAGAAAACAAAAGCTAGGTGGTCCGAAATTCTCAATTGGTCTTAATTTCTGGCTGAAGTGATTTTTATTACTGGCTTGTTAGAGTCAGCTTAGTGATTACTATGCAGTACCCAGAGAATATGGGGACATGGTGGAGGGGAGCATTTGGCAGTTTTATGATAATCAGACCTACTTTACTGTAGAGTGATTGGTCAAAATTTAGCATTTGGAATGGGGTGATGGGGAGCCAACAAACCAGAATGAAGAACAAGGGAGAGCTCTGGCAAAGCTCAGGGAAAGCTCCCAAAAAGTTATGGAAGAGCTCTAGAGCTCTGGGAAAGGTCTGGGAAACCTTTGGAAAAGCTCTGGAAAAGCTCTGGGAAATCTCTAGGAAAGTTCTGCAAAAGCTCCAGGAGAGCTCCAGGAAAGCTCTGAGAAAGCTCCAGGAGAGCTCTAGGACAGTTCCAGGAGACCTCCAGGACAGGTTCAGGTCAAACACAAAATCTTAGATTCTGAGACTTCTACTGGACCAAATTAGACAAATTATACCTTGTTTGAACACTCTTGACCTATAGATTCTACAAATGAGATCCAAATGATTCTTATTCATTTTAGGTGTAACAATGGGAGTTAAATACTAGAAAAATTCTTCAGAGGATAACAGCAATTCTTTTGCAAAATGTCAAATTAGATTGTGGATCCAGAAATCTAGTAAAATGATAAAGTAGTTATCTGTTTTTTGGATATTATCTAATATACTGTACTTAAAAGAGAAAAACAATAAAATCTGTGAAAACAATGTCTTCAAAATGCAGTGTCATTCTATGACATCATAACATCATTGTGAAATTGATGTCACATTACCAAGCAACGGGCCAACTGTGGTGTTTGCACACAACGTTGATTTTTTGAGATTCGTCCTATTATCTGGATATTGTGTTCTCAGATGGGGGGGGGGGGGATTTTGAGTTTAAAACAAATTGTATTTTAACATGAAAATATGCTCGCTAATGTTAAAATAAATTATTTATACTGTATGAGGTCGGATCGGAATTTAAGACCCGAGATGTATCGCAAAGTTTAAAACCCTTTCACTTTTTACATGAGACAAATCAGCGGCGGATCCAACGGCACCAACCAACTATTTTGGCCAATATTTCTCGAAAAGTGCATGAAAACGAAGAAAATTGGACCCAGAGGCGGATATGTTTCCCTGTCGCCCCTTTGGATCTGCCACTGCAAAGTAAGGGAATGCAATAAATACTTTTGCGAATGTCGTTGAGCTTATTTTCAGTTACGGTTTTGTTCACAATTTTGAGATAAGGACATTTGCATTGCTGCCACGACTTTCGATTCATCAGCAAACGCACCCAGCACGTATGTACTTTGCCATTGATTCCCATCCCAGTCCGATATTATATTACGTCAGTGTTAACATTAAATCTCCTTTAAAATTCTTTAGTTCTTATGTCCAAATCCTTTAGTACATGTTCCATACAAGTCCTTGTGTGTTGAACTAAGGAGTGTGTTGAACTAAGGAGATTATGTTTACCAAGCAATTCATCTTCTACACTGGAACACTTAATGCCACTTAAGTGTACTAATGTACAAATCGAAGTCCTCGGTTATTAGCAATTGGAAAACGCGTGGTTACAGTAATGTTTACAATCATGTGTGTGTGATTCTGTCCACACGGGAGGGGGCTATAAAATAATGTACTTGGAACCTATCCCATGATACACTGAAACCCCATCCCGCAGGAAGCACCAGCCGGGAAGAACTACAGTAACAGGGATGGAGGATCCCCATTAATTTGCATGTTTCACTCCTGACTGATCTTTTTGATAATCGTTAAGACCTATGCGCAGTAGGTGAGGTTTGAAGGTAAAACGTTTTAGCTGAAAGGATCCGCCAATAGTATCTATTGTATTCGCAATCTTTGGTTGAAAACGCTACATTCATGCATCAGGGAAATTCTCCTGCTTTTTGTAGAATAAATAGTGGTACCGAACATGATTTCCGTCTTTAAATAGTCTTTGAGGGGAAAATAGACAAAACTACAGGACTTTTCCATGAACTAAATATTCTGTCCTCATTTAAGTCGTGACGAAAGACGAACCACAGTCACATTAGCAGACAGATTAAAATACTTGTACATTGCATGAAAAGATGTAGACTTTCATTTGCCTTGTTATCAAACCATAAATGGTTAAGAATAATGCCAACAAAGGCTGACAAAACCCACGTCTTAAATTATGTAAACGCAACTTTGTACAGAGACCCTTTTTTATAGAAGTGAACGAGGAAAGAATCACCCACAGGTGTTGGACTACACCTGACAGAAACCCAATATTTCAAGGGAAAATGTCAAATCTCACTCTCCACATGTTCGGGCCTTTTGGAGACTGTAGAGTCCCCTTATTGAATGAATCCTTTCTTAATTTCCATTTTTAGTCCTTTTTAGTCTTTCACTGGACTGGATTATTAAAATATCAGACATTTACAAGGAGCATTTTATTCGCACAAATTTTCTGCTAATTTGCTGTTTTCACCCTGTGTACCCTAGAGAATTTCAGAACATATTTGGGAATTTTGCCGCATTGCATTAGTGTGACTGAAGTTTTGAAATGGCCCTATTTGAGATTTTTGTGGGTTTTTGGGGTGTTGGAAAGAAATCAAAACTTGTACAAACAATTCCATTCTGAGGGAAAAAATATGGATATCAAAATTTTAAATACACACAAATAAATGTTGAAATATCTTCACATAGCTTGGATATCCCCAGTGACAGGAATAACTATGTACCATCAAATTGTTGGTAAAAGTTTCAGTTTCTTCCCAACATTTCTCGCAGATAACCATTGTAACCACAGGTAACCATTCAGTTAGAATTTTGTGATCGGCTCTAAATTACACAGATGTATACAGACCATATTTTCCTACAAAATTCAACTGTGAGTATATGTATATAATAGTGCCCCTTTTTAAATTTGACTTTAACATCCCATGAATAAGTCAGCACTATTGAACCAGAGCAAAGTAAATCTTCTTTATCAGAGGAAGTTCCTGTAGCTTTTCTTGCTTTATTAACTATTTACGTCAACATAGGGCTTTATCCATTAGAATCATCTTCGATTTTACCTTTGTTGATAACTGCAAAATTCCACCAATTGTTATGTATCGTTTGCGTAACACGACTTTTGCGTTACACTCCAATTGATCACGTAATTGATTCACCTTAGATATCACTCTTCAAAAGTCAATTCTTTTCGTTGAATTTCATGGATGACATAATTTTGGGGATGAATTGGAAAATCAATGTAAATTCCTCAAGGTAATATTTATAGCTACTATTTGAAATAGTTTTAGAGCTTGATTTTTGAGATATTAACATTTTTGAAATTCAGTCCTTCTGTTTTTGCATAATGAGAGCATACTGGTTTCATCTGTCAGTGACAGGTTGAGCAATAATAATAATATTAGAGTATCATTTGAAATTTATATATTTCTACATGGAATGAAAATTTAATGAATTCAGTGAATTAATGGAATCTAATAAATCACGAATTAATTTAGTGATTCCGTCTGTTACATGTGTCTTGTTGGCTTTTGATTGTAGCATCTTGGTCTTTCATACCAGAGGTTTCAGATTCAAATGTTATTCTTATTAAAAATATTGTCACTGAATTCAGCGAATTCATTTTACATGCCAGCATTGCAAACTTTCAATGTCATAACATCATATTTTTTTCTATTTTTAAAAAAATATTTACTTACAGAATTCTCAATATTTACAACAATTGCAAATATTTTCGTTGTCATTAAAATTGTGTACGTAATTTGTTTTGGAGGGTTTGTTTAATTTGTCTTCTGTTTAATTCAAAATGATGGATCGCTGTATAATTTGACAGAAATCTAATAAAGGTCCACATGTTGGCTACTTAATGCCACTGGAAGTGTCATTGTATTGTTTTGAAAAGAGACAATAGACTCACAGATGTTCAAGTTTAAAATGTGCAATGCAAATTCTGGATATATTTCCATATAGAATTATGCTAAGGAATGTCATTTGATGATATTGTTTGGACCTTTGTATAAGTTAATTTCATGAAATGACAAATTAGTGATTGTAATCTAGCGCATTACACAAGTTCGGTAAATTTTCATTTGAACGTTCGCTGGTGTAAGCCATTTACAGTCATGGAAACAAGGCTGCCAATGCTGATGCAGCCTAAAAGTTGTGTGCATAGTGAGCTACTGCAAACGGTCACCTTTACTTTTGAAATCAAGCACACAACCATCATTAACTACCAGAATTTGGTAGGAAGCTTCATGTGTCACAATGTAAAGTTGCATGAACAAAACTTTAAGGCTCCACAAAAATGAGTCAATTGACATCCTTCAGCCTATCTCGCAGACATGAATGGGTCCCTCATACATGTGTGACACAAGCTGTCCTTATGTGTAACAAAAATGGACTAAACTGGGCACCTTTTCATACCAACATTTCTTTTGAGGTCCCTCATTCATGTAAAACAAGCTGTTCTCACTTGTAATAAAATATCAAACTTAAAAATCAACTTATCAACTTCAACTAACTTATCATATTTCACTGTTTCATACTTACATTTCTGTGCATCTCACACAAATCCCACAGGCGTGCGTAACACAAGCTGTTCTCATGTGTAACAAAAATGTATTAAGTTGAGCACCTTTTCATACTGAATCTCCCTGGCGTATCCATTAACCACTAGTAAGCAAAAGCATCACTGATGGTACACAATACAAATCAAATTTTTCCATAATAACAATACCTTACCAACTCTGCCATCTGTTATGCCTTGCCAGTCTCTCAAACTGTTAGACCCCTATTGAATCTAGAAATGATCCAAGTCCAAAAAGTGAAATGGAGCATTAAACGAAGTTCTATTTAAGGATCTTGTAATCAACATATGTCTGGTTAGCACAATTGGATGGGCATCAGACTTCTAAACAAGTGATGGTCAGTGTTGTGAGTTCAATTGTAACTTTATACTTTGCTGAAACATTTTAAATCCCCCGGATGTCAGTTTTGTACAAAAATGCCACAAATGATATATATATGGGTTTTTAAGGAAAACATCTAATGCCCGAGCTCATGGTAAATTTTATATACATCGTTTGGTGGTTAAACTAAATGGATTAGTGTTCTGGCTGTTGGTCGGGTGACAAATATTTACCGTACGTTGCTTCGTTGAGCTCCATTGTTTATGTGTGCTCATGCTTTTTAGTCAATTTAAGATTGATGATGCTACCGTACATAAAACCGAAGCTTAAGCTATTGTATCAGTGAACCAGTATCTACA
>JBCAUG010071588.1:0-22794 GCA_038406175.1 Haplosyllis leylae | reverse complement strand
GTACTCAGCGGGGGGGGGGGGTATTCAGCCAGGGGGGTACTCAGCTGGGGGGGTATTCAGCCAGGGGGGGTACTCAGTTGGGGGAGGGGGGTACTCAGCTGGGGTGGGGGGTACTCAGCTGGGGGGGTACTCAGCCAGAGGGTACTCAGCTAGGGGGAGGGGTACCCAGCTGGGGGGTACTCAGTTGGGTACTCAGTTGAGTACCCCCCCCCAAGGATAGGACAGCAGACCGAGCACTTGCTACGCAGCGGACGGTATGCCTCTTGCGTTCACGCAGGAGGACTTTCTTGTTACCACTGCGTTCTTCGTCGGGCAATTCTGGAAAATCAAACGGCATTCCAAAGGGGCTCCATTTTTTACTGTAGCCGCCCTCAGCCTCGGGCCTTGGTACGAATGGACGTAAAATGATTGGTCGCCCATAAGCATCAAATATTATCCTGATAGGGCCTTGGTGAGGCAGAGATTGACTTGTCCTCGGTGACGGTGGTGGTTCTTCACTCCTATCACACGTGTACCGAACAAATGCTTCCCATGGATATTGCATCATGTAGCCGAACTTAAATTTCCTCTTTACAGGATGGTACATTACCTTCTCTTCGTCCTCTGTATCGTCCGCCTCAAGGTTTGTCACACTGCTCAGGTGCTGGGAATTTCTACCCAACCCATAGCGCTGGTACAATTTTTCTTCGTTCCCACGTTCCCAAACTGATCCTGAAGAAGTTTGTTGTTTGCTTTTCTCTTCTTGTTCTGATGCTTCTTTTGAAGTCTGATATTCCTTTTGCGATTTAACCATATAACTGTCTTTGCCTTCTTCAGATACATACCAGTCCTGCTTTTCTTGGATGTTTTCTTTCCGTATTTGATCTATTCCTTGGCGGGTCGGATTCCTGTCTGAATGAATACCCCGCAAAGGTTTATCAAAGTCTTCTAATAGTTCACTGTGAGGAGGGTCATCATGAACAGCTTTGTACTCTTTATCATACTGTCTCATATGTTCTCTTCGCAGTCTTTCTTCCTCTTCCAGTAGCACGTGGTCATTTTCATAGCCCTGTGCGTTAAATTCGGAGTTGTGGGTGTTATCTTTCAGCATATCAAAATTCGTCTCATTACTTTCTTTTCGTTCATTACGTTCCTCTTCAAAATGTTGAATTCTATCGTTTTCAATATCAAAGTATGGGTCTTTTGAGGTGTCAGGCAATTGCCTCTCGTTAACATCTCCCGTGTCATTGATTTCATTGTCTTCAATAAAAACTTCACTTGAATAATCCACCTCACGTTCCTGTTCCCCCCCTCTCGCGCGTTTCATAAACTCCGGGATATCTTCTTTTGTACTCAACTTTGGTATTTCCTTAAATTCCTCCAGGAGAGCCCGAAACTCTGCATCTTCAGATTTCAAACTTTTGCTTGATGTTTCCCTTTTTATGCTCTTCGCCTTTTTCTTGTCAACAAGGAATAACTTCTTAGGACTCATTACAGAATCAGATTCTTTCTGGTTTGTACCTTTTGGTGGATTCTGGACCAGATCCTCAGATGTACTCTTCTTAACCTCCTCACTTTTGTCTTGTTCCGTGTTTGGCTGCAGCAGCGTTTGGCTTTTCTTTACTTCAGACTGATATGGATTTTCATTATCTTTCATATTATTCCTTGTTTCCAGTTCGTTTACATGTGCATTTAATTCAGACTTGTCTTTGGGAGACGATTTGGTTAACTTTAGACAATTGCTGTCATCGTCTTTATTAAAATTAAATGGAAAAATACAGAAGCGGTGTACTGTGGGCAATGATTCGGCGGTCAAAGATTGATTTGAACAAGAATATGATTTTCGAAAAGAACTCCGATACAGCCTAACAGGGCCTCTTTCATAAATTGCATAAGATATACTCTGTGCCTGAGTAACATTGTTCGTGAGTATTGCTCCGTACAATTGACTGATCCTTGATATCTGTTTCCTCTTTCTCATTTTCTTTTTGGACTTTACTCTTTTTGAATCCCTTGTACTATCCTCCTTGCCGACATCTTCACGATCAAATTTCTTATCACTGTTTGGTGATTCACTCACATTTTTACTACTGTTAATGCTACTATCATTACTTTCTGGTTCACTATAATTATTGTTGCCGACATTAATATTGTTAAATTCCTGTACCTCCCCAACTGAAATAATTCCAACTAAAAGTGGTCAAAATAAAATGGGAAAACTTTAGATGACAAAAGTAATTTTTAATGAATTAAAGGTTGTATTAACTTCAAACAAAGTTCAAAGACACAAAAATACAATGTCATGGCAAGTTATGTGCAAAACATATCTGTTTGGTGATTGTTACAGTGGATTCGCGTTTCTCTGCAGTTTTTCTTTATAACCTTTTGTGTGGTAAATTTGGTTTAAAAATCCTGCATTAAACTAATATTAAGTGACGAATAAATTGCCTACCTTTTTTTGCCATGTAGTTCATGGAAGACCACAAAACGGATGACATTTCTACTGTAGACAGACTTGCAAAGGCGTCAGGATTCTCCAAAATGGCAGGCGCTGTGAACAAAATGTATCTTTTGATAAATTACCTTTAATTATGTAATTGTAATTTGCAGTATTTGTGTGAGGGCTACGCACAAAAGTGGACACACTACTGACAAATATACCTGATTCTTTATGGGTGAAGTCGATGTAGCTCTCAGACGGATTCAGAACTCTGGCATTCAGTCTAGGCATCACGTTGCCACGGGTCATTACATGTTCAAATATATCCATTCCATCAGTTAACTCCCCCTGAGAAGAAAATGCATTATAATTAAAATAAACAAACACCAGTCTCTCTTAGTTCACATAAAGATTGGTAAGTAACATGGATTACTAGTGTTGGCAGTGTATATACATAAACAGATCGAATAACATGCAACCTACATGATAAACATCTTTCTGTAGTTGTGGTGTCAGTCTAAGGACCTGAGAAACGACTGCCTCTTCAAAAGAATCGACAGATATTTCATCTCCCTTCATAGGAACACCATTCAACAAAACCTGTGGGGACTCTCCCAGTCCCGTCCTCTCCAAAAAATCGTAATTATCCTGAAATGGTTAACATATGTATTGTTTTAGTGAAATTACCTTGAAATCTTGAAAAAATGTACTTTTTTTTCTCAAAATTGAAGAAGCTACAGACTAGTGCACAGTGCTGTCCTGTTTACCTTCCTGTTTCTGTCATACTGTGACTCCGTACCAAAAACTTCCTCAGTCGACGCCTGTGGATATTCGTGGCCGAATTCATTTATGACAATACTGCTGGTCAATTCTCCCTCGGCACTCGCTCGTTCATAGGCCTTACAATTTAAAGAAACGAAACACCAAATTTATACATAATTCAGCAAGTAACATTTCACAGAATGCAAAATTTGTTTTTGCAAATAATAATAACTTACATCAGTAATAAAAGAAAGCGCTTTGACTGGGTTGTGATTTTTACGGATATAGTTGAATGCCCTGAACAACGCCACCCCTGCGTCACTCATTCCATCGGTTGCATCTTGATCAACAACCAGCACTAACCCTATCCTGCAAAATTATTGCAACAATTTTAATCTTATTGATCCTAAGCAGAAGACAACATTACTCTCAGAGATCAAATTATGATTTTGACAAAAAGAAGCAGACTTATGCTGTTTACCTGACCGGGGCGTGATGGACGAAGAAGGCCTCGGCCATTTTTATGATGTCCCACTGTCCTGGGTCTGAGGGATCCACAAAGTAAACCTACAAGTATTGTTCAATGCTCATTTCTTACAGAAAAAGGCTTTCCAGTCTGCGATGTAATAATTGAATTAACTATTCTGAACTTACCAGATGGAAAAAGTTTTTAGCTACATGCCGCAACATTCCAGGAAATGTTGGGCGCAGTATGTCTTGTACGGAATTTGGCCAGTTCTGGTAACGTTTATCCTTCTCCAGATCGTTCAAGTACTGTAAACATATACCAATAAGACACGTGAAATTATGCAAAAGGGGAATTTTTTAAAATAACATCAGGTTCCCGCACAAAATTTCCCAGTAAATTGCGTAATTGATGCAAATTTGCAAGAATTAATGTGTATTTTTTGCTATGTCTAAGCCTGCCAGCCACTAGTTAGTATTCATGGCAACGTCAACGTATCTTGTGAGCAATACCATGGAGTACCAAGAAACGCATTTAAGTTTTTGTGTTATTCATACAATGGACCCACTTACAACGAGTACCCATTCAAAACAAAATACTTCCCCGAAGGGTAGCAATACTTTGGTAGCGATAAAATTCTCTGTCTTTTCCCTTTGCTCTTATTAACATCCGTTACACCGCAACTGTCACCCAGCAGAGACAAATACTACTACTTATCCTCACTGAATTGCACTGAAAATGCGGTTTAGCCCGGTTGAATAATCTCATTTCATTACTTGTTAAAGGATTTGGGTAAATTCCTGTCTGGAAAGATGGACATTAAAATTCTTTGTTTTCCCTGCGTCGAGGTCATCCTTGCCACAGACAGAAATGCGTACACTTTTGGTTTAGGCGAGTACCGCTCAGAGCCAGCACATTTTGCAAAGTGTTGTTCATTGTGATCGAGGCCGGGTGTATTAGCAAAAGAAATACCAACCACAACAGTAGAATCTCTGACATCCACAGCATAATCAGATTCGGAATCTTTCAAGTCTAACTTCATCATTGCAGTTAATTGTGCTCCCTAAAAGAATTGAGAAAAGCACATGGTCATTTCAGCGAAAAAACAGAAAAGACACGTGTAAAATCACGTGAATTATAAAATCTGGCTCTCTTTCCCGGAATATGCATATGAAAAGGAATGTTGCGTACATTACTCACTACAATTATCACTTAGTTAAGACAATGAAAAAAAATACTTTTGCGTCTACTCAAAATTAGTTTCACTGTGGTTTGTACCACTACACAAATCACAGACAAAATTAAGACAGTTGGCTTTCTGGTGTCCATTCTCTTCTTAATCATGGAACTTGCATTTTGTTAAATAAGGTTCTGATGGTTTACAAGTGGAAGATTAACTCAAAGCACTTTTCGGCACCAAATTAAATTAGATACAGATTTTTCTTGTTGCTTACCTTAATTCCTAGTGCATGAAGACCTTCCATCAACTTGGCTTCGCCTTTTAATGTATCAAGTAATGTGAATACATCATAAATATCCAAATCAGCTTGTAGACCATTGATAAATAAAGCCGATTCTCCAGGTCCCAAATGGTACTTTTGCTCCCAGAGCTACAAATATAATAAATACCTTGTTATCTGAACATATTAACAATGTCTCCTTATTTCTGTGTCTTTTGAAATTTAGAGAAACAAAAAGTTTTTCAGAAGAAGACTTTACCTTTTGGTTTTTCTTAATTTCCTTTCTTAAATCTGGGCTGACAGTTGTTTTGATCAGTGACCTGGCTTGTAAGGGAAAATTCTGACTTATGTCCCGAAGCACTTTCATTGCTTCTTCCTTTGGGGATGATACCACTCGTTGTGCAGCTTGGAAACTCAGGTCTGTATCGAAAATATGCATGCAACTAAATACCTCAAATTTCATAATTTAAAAACAGCGTGCCTGTTGACAGAGCACATTTCAGCGTATGCGTCACCTGAACAAAATGAGGGAATATTTACTTCGTTCACGTATTCAGTGTTAAATATCCCGATTCCTACCTTGCAACTGCCAGACTTTAAGTGGACTCATCTCTGAGCTGGTTTCTAACAAGTGCTGCCTGAATGAATCTAGATCTTTCTGTAAATCTGGATGGTTTTTCCTGGTCAAAAAATAAATAAGATGCCATTTGAACGCAGACACCAAATCTGATCTAACATGAGAGCTTTTATCAAGGGTTTATTATGTGGTCTACGATTTCAACTCACTTAAGTTCTGAGAAGAGAAAACCTTGAACTTCGTCTTCCTCATCTTCCTCTTTCATGTTCTCTTTCGCTTCTCCTAAACACAATAATGATTATTTGAAAACTTAATAATATTAGGTTTTGAAAGTTTCATCAGGTGGCTCGTTGGTGAGGTGCGAAGGATTCGAAAGGTGAAAGGCAACTTGCACCACTCATACATAGTTTTGAACTGCCCTCCTCACCCCTTGCACCCTTTACACCAGCCTTTGCACCTGCCTTCTCACCCTTTTCACCAGCCATTGCATCTACCTTCTCACCCCTTGCACCAGCCTTTGCACCCTATGTGCTGGCCTTCACACCTCTGCACCTGTCTTTGCACCCTTCACATCAGTCTTTGCATGCTTTGTACCAGTCTTCACACCCATTGCACATGCCCTAATACCTAACTTTCCACCCTTGTTTGCAGCCATTGCAACCTATGTGCTAGTCTTCACACCTCTGCACCTGCCTTTGCACCCTTTGCACTAGTCTTTGCACTCTTGCCTTTACACCCGTTGCACACACCTTAATAACTTTTGTACCTAACTTTTCACTCTTGTTTGAAGACTTTGCATCCTTCACACCAGCTTTCATGTAACCATGTCACAAGGTCCTCCATGGATGCAAACTAATGATGCAATGAATGCATAGAAATGGCAGTGGCAGTGCTATTTCTAGACTCCATATTTTGACAGAAATGCCAAAACATAAGGTGTCAATGACTCCTCTGCATTGGCAGATGAGTCTCCAAACACAGAAAGGTCACGTACTGACACAGTGGCATTATGTTGCTGGTCAATGGGCTAGACTTGATGTACTGGAGGTGACATCATTATTTTTGCTCCTCAGAGGCCTTACATAAGTGATCGAGACACATTGAGATTACATGTGGTTTTCAGCACATGCAACTCGAGCATCTCTGATCCCTCCCAGGGGTGCCCATCCAAACATTGATCAGCTCATGCAAGAACCCTGCTCACCAAAAAAGGTTCTCATAGAAGCTAACCTGTGCAGGATGGATCAAACCAAACATTGATCAGTTCTGGCAGGATCTGGGTCATTTCTAAAGTCTGCTAGGTCACCATGACCTGCAAAAACCACCAGAACCTGACAGTACCAACCCACATTGGATGGTGCACCATGTAAGGCCCCCGAGGAGCAAAAATAAAGATGCCATCTCTGGTACATCAAGCCTAGCTCATTGACCAGCAACATAATGCCACTGTATCAGTGCACGAGCTTTCTGTGTTTGGACACAAGCCTGCCTATGCAGAGAAGTCATTGACATCTTATGTTTTGGCATTTCTACCAAAACCTGGTGTCTAGAAATAGCACTGCCACTTCCATTTCCATGTGTTCATTGCATCATTAGTTCGCAACCACAGAGGACCTTGCAGCATGGTTACATTCACACCCTTTGCTCCTGTCATTGTAGTCTTTGCCCCTGCCTTCACACCATTTGTACCTGGCTTTGCATCCTTCACATCTTTTGCACCTGCCTTTGTACAATTCGTGCCTCCGCACCCTTCTACACTTCACACAAGCCTTTACACCAGCCATCACACCCTTTGTGGTCTTTCACCCTTTGCACCAGCTTTTGAACCTTTTGCACCTTCACATCCTTGTGATAGTACTAGTCTAAACTAGGTTTTTTGGTTCGCACCACCTTTGAGAGTAAACAGTTCAAATAATTCAATTACAGCATGTAGGGTCGAGTTGTCCCCGACATCTCCAAGTAGAACCACCACTCCATCTACATTCACAGAATGTCCAATGGTATTTGTAGGTTCCCACCACTTCTGGGGTGTGAAAAGTGCGAAGGTTGGTGCAAAGGCAGTCTAAACTAGGTATTTTGGTCCCCACCACCTCTTAAGTGCAAAAAGTTCAAGTTCGATTACAGCATGTAGGGTCAAGGTGTCCCCCACCACCTCCAAGTAAAACCACCACAGAACGACAAATGACATTCGTAGGTCCCCACCACCTTCCCAAAATTTTGAATCTAAACGAGCCACCAAATATTGTAAAATCATTATGATGAACAAAATAAAATAAGGCAAGATGCTAACTATAACCAAGCAAGTTTTACCTTCCACTTTGGTGTCATCTTTAGCTTTATATTCCTGGTTTTTGATGACTAGCTCTACTCCGTAACCTGACAAACGCACACGTTCTTCAGCGGGCTCCTACATGATCAATAAGTTAAATTTACTTACATTAATTTGCTAGCAACGGCGTCAAAGAGTTTGATCAACCTATAAACTATGGGGCCGTAAGATGTCCATATTCTAAACAAGACATTTGCGAAATTGTCTCCTCACCGAAATATAATGTCGGATGATGTAATTTATTTCAGACTTCTCGGCCATCTCTCGCAAAATAATGTGAAACTTGGTGAACTCCTTATCGCCTAATCGACCATACAAAATGACGGTGATAGGATGGTCTTTGCTTCCAGGATAATGATGATCACTTTTAATTATTGCTGGTTTATTCCTGAAAAAAGTTGAATCTATTTAAGTGTACATTACATACTTATTTGACCTCTTCTCCTAAAAGTGGGCTGTCAAGTCCAAACTCAATCCGAACAACTACACAAACTACTGTTGTTAACTCTTCTAGTAATTCCTTAAGAGGTCAATAACATCTCCACTTCTGGCCCAAGAGTGACATTATAAATAACAAGTAACTTCAATATAATTACAGGTTCGGTAGTTGTATAGGTACGACTTACTGTTGGGCTGCTACTTTAATAAAAGCTTTCATAGCCGGTACTTCACATGTAACCATGTTGTTGATATCAACAAACGCTTCACAACTTTCCGGAGGTTTCTTGTCGTGCGCCATCTGAAAGTAATCATGCAGTTGCTTTCATACATTATTAGATGTTTTGCGTGAGTGTTATTTCTCTACGCCAATATAGACAATTAATGAGCAATCGAGTGGAAAAAAGACAGCTTCATGGTTCACAAAAACGTGAGCACAAAGAATTGACACAAAATACCTCACCTGGTTGAACATTTCTACAGTTGGCGAATATGCTCTCAAGGACAATGAAAATTTCAGTAGATTTAACTTCAATGGTGTTAAAAGTTTGCCGGCAACTTTCAAAATCAAGTTGTACATTTCCTCATCATGAACTGCAAAATACGAATCAAGAAACAAAGAGTTCCATTATATAATTGCGACGACATCACAAAGAGGATTAAATTGTTAATTACATATCATTCGATACCTTCAGAATCTCCCGAGGCTGCTTCGCTTACTGCATTTACAAAACTCCAGAAGGCATCGTTACTTTCTCGTGCCACGTACTCACTGAAACAGTACGTAAACATGAGTATGGGGCGCATCAATAAGATAGGCGAAGCTTTCCTGGAGGAATGTAACGGTAACAATATTCTTATACATGTCCAATAAAAAACAGTTTCAACAATGATAATGCCTTTAACAGACTGACCACACAAAGAATTGTTACGGGACTAGCATTTTTGCGGAATCAACATAGATCGTACTTGACGAAAAAGAACAAGGCGGAAGCGGAATAAACTTTTATCATTGTAATGCAAGGAGAAACAAGCAACAATAAATCGCTGTCGCCAAGTACTATAATTTAGAAGAAATAATAACTACTCCAAATAGTAATTCATATTTCTTGGCAGTTTGATCAGATTTGTAAACAAACTAGATTTTTTACTCAAATGTCAACTCGGAGAAAACACTGACATGCATAGATGAGTTCAAAACCCAAGTCGGACGTTAACATAAAAAATGTCGTTATTTCCAACAAATCCCAATCAGCATTTTCACTGGTATTAAGATTAACTCAGGGTAGAAAGTTTTTTGACTTGGACAGTACATATCCTTTCATTAACGTCTTATTTACATCAACATTTATAGATATATATAATTTAGTTCTATTTTGTGCGCACTTTTTACATAACCGACTCAATCTCCCCTAATTCGGGGAACACCGGAATCTAACGGTTTACATGTGTCTTAACATTGTTGTTTTTTCGTGCATTGACGTATTCAAGTTCTTGCAAGTACTTAATTTCGTGCTGTAACGCTTGTACATTTCTCAGGGTAGAAAGTTTAAAATCTTTCCTTTTGCAGATTTCAAATGAACTTGAGTGTAGAATTTTTACCTGGCCTCCAATTGTAGTGGGGTTGACTTCCACTTGGCATTCAGCTCAAGAGCGACATATTTTGACTTTGAAGAAACATAACCATTGCAGCATATGACAATCAATACGGCAAGAAATAAACTTCGCGGTAACATCTAAAAAAAGTGAACACAGTATACTGCGTTAACATACTTCCCTATTTGATGAGGTTAGATTTAGAAACTAATAATTAGTTCTAATTTGTCCAATTCTGCCTTGAGCGATAATACAAGTTTTCAGTCAGAAACAAGTTTACGTGGCATAAACAATGGTGCATATTTTCTTTAAAGGAATAGTAGTTTGCAAAAAGACTTTCACAACTGTAAATATTCATATCCTTTATCTAGTTAACGTACTAATCCAGAAATCGCTAGAACTATAAAAGAGAGATTCAAATTTTCATATTACCGGCATTAAAAATATTATGGGCGCAGCCATGTTGCTCGAGGAATGAAATGCGCTGGCATCTTCTTATTGGTTAGTCGTTTTAAATATTACAGAGAAACTAACATAAAGTTCATTTTCTGAACACAATACCATCACAAATAATCTCAGTGTAAAATCTTGCAGATTCTCTGATATTTACAACAGGGTTAAAGATTTTAATGTTTGTGGCGGTAAATTTAATATTTGCTGCGGAAAATAATGCTACAGCTGCAGGAGATTCAATCCGAATCTGCTAAAGCTTCAAAGCTTGCAGTAAATTATCTGATATATGTATTGCAAACCACAAGTCAAAAATATGTGCATTAGATGTAGGTCAAATGACTGAACAGAAAATTCAAAATAAGTAGCGATTTCATGAACTTGAGCATGTCCTTATTTGTCACACACAGTGACATGACCATCCCAAATGAATCTGCTGGATATTCATTTGCAGCTGCAGTAAAGAGTCTGCTGCTGCTGAGCCCCTGGCCACCTCCTATAGTTCATGAATGGTAATGTTCTCAATAAACGCAATTTCGAGCTGCTATTTATAACCTGACTGGATTGAATCGGGATGATTTAAGGTGTTTTCATGGCTTGTTTGAGATAGCGCCTGTACAATGAAGCGATTAAGAGTTCTCGCTTAGCGAAAAACGCAGGGTGGGAGAATTTATTGATTCGACTTATTGCAGCACGTGGTAGGAGTGAGTTGGGAGTTTCGCGCGAAGATTGATTCAGATGTGCGATGCAGGACTCAATGCTGACAGTGAGAGGCGTGTCTTCAGAGCAACCACAGGATGCGGCCGACATTGACGCCACCCTTGACTGTCCGGAGGTGAAATCGGTCTTTTCCCCTCAGGTTCAACATGTTACATCTAACTATCTGCTGTAATAATGTTCAGTAAGCTGCTATAAGGAAGAAGAATTGTGTTTGTTTCTAAATATGTCGCTCTCACCGTGGGATTTGAGCGGTAATATCAGCTTTGACTTTTCACTTTACCGACCGAGGAGACCTAGCTATGTTTTTGCAACGCAAGTGGCCCGACGAAGAAATGAAAGCTACAGACATGCAACAAAATCGGATTCTAGCGGCGCTGGAGAACCTGGTATTGAAGAGGATTTTATTGAAGGAATTGTTAAAAAGAAACGCAAGGATAGCTACAGACAGGCCACCGAAGAGGATGAAATTAACATTGAAATGGGACCCATTGATGCTCCTGATTCGAACCATATTGGCCCGATTGCTGAGGTCCCAAACGAGGATGCTTGTAGTACCGTCAGCTATCACGTGCCTGTACACAGGCAGATGCCTGATAAGAAAAAGAAGAAAAGGGTTCGGGATGCAGGAAGTCCGACAAGGCAGAGACATCGACACCTCAGTGGGGACAACGAGGTATTCACCGACTCACGCACAAGAGGGGTCATATTAAAACACTCCAGGTGGAGATATCGCAAGAATCTCATAGTATTGTCAGTTAGTTTTATACTCATTTTCACTGCATTCCGTTCCATACAAAATTTACAATCAAGCTTGAATATAGAAGGACGTCTGGGTGTCATAGCAATGGCTTGTGTGCATGGTACGATGTTTCTCACATGTCTCTTTGCTCCGGTCTTGATTAACAAGTTGACCTCAAAATGGACAATTGTCCTTGGCTTGCTGTTTTACTTGTTTTGGATAGTAGCGAACTTTTATCCACATTTCTACACATTGATACCTACATCCATTGGCGTTGGATTCGGACAAAGTTTAGCTTGGGGAGCCCAAATCACGTACATACAAAAGCTTGCCATTGATTACGCACATCTGTCCAGAGAACTTACCCACCAAGAATTATCAAAATTTAATGGAATATTTCTGGCGTGTTTTCAAACCACCCATATTTGGGGAAACGTCATATCTTCGGTTATGTTATCATCTCTATCTAACAACCCAACAAATTCCCCGCTTAGAAAAATTGGTGACAACAACTATGACTACGGAGATTTTCCAACATTGGATACCAATGTGAAGGGAGTAATGGAGTACAATGATTCTACGTACGGTATGTCTTACCCATCTATGTACCCTGGAGGCAATCCAGCAGGTGGACCACCAGGTTTACCCAACGCTGCAGGTGCTGGACCCAACGCCAACAGTTTGACATTAGATAATGGACCTATGGAAGCACCTTTCCAGTCGGATGTCTACGATGCAGAAGGGAATCAGTTGTTATGTGGCATTTACGACAGATGCGAAGAAAAAGTACCTTATGCAGAAAGCATATCAGAAACAGGTGGGTAAACTTATGACAGTGTTTCCTTATTTAAAAATAGAATCCACCACAACGTCGCCATTAATTCTATTCGTGAGTACCGGCGTTGAATTTCCCTGTACAGTAGAAAATTTTCCTTGCCCATTCCTGCTCAAGACTTCAATGTGTTTCGGGCGTCAAATTGATCAGTTCGTAATTATAGGTAGAAATTTAACATGCATGAATGAGATGGCGAACATCTTAGCTGAATATAATTTTTACTGAACATGTTTTCGGTATGGGAACTACAGGTTTGACGTGTAACGATATATTTGCTGATATTTAAACTGCTGCTGTAAAACAAGTTTTTCTGTCACGCATGTTTAGTTCCTTTTTACAGTAGATTCCAGAGTTTGCAATGTGAAATTAAACCAGCAGGAAAATATTGGTTATTTCAATTTTATTATCTATGGTACACTGTAATTTGTTAGCGCCCGCATCTGGTGAGGTCCAGGTCAGGATGGGGGTTCCCCCCCCCCCAAACAAGGGATGGGGTCCCCCGGCCGGGTCCAGGTCAGGATGGGGAGGTACCCCAGAGTGGCCCCCCCCCCCCGGCCAGGCCACTTCCAGGTCAGGGTTGGAGGGGGTACCCCCCCCCCCCCCGCCCGGGATAGGACAGTATAGTGAGCACTTGCTACGCGGCGGGCGGTATGCCTCTTGCGTTCACGCAGGAGGACTTGTTACTATTGAATTCTAGTCGCGATCATTGTCCATCTTTGCTACGTTTACGGGAAGGTGATTTTCAGTCATGTGTGTTCATCTGTCAAGAGATGTGGGATGGAGGGGGTGGCACTTCCGCCTCCTCCAGTTCCATTGCATCTCCTGGGATGGGATTTGCTACCTCCCCCGTCCCATTGCACCATGGTATAGGGCGCACCCCACCCTGCCCCTACTACAGTGGTATATATTGGTAGAAAGTGAAAACCCATGCGGTCTCCAGAACATCGTATTGCAGTGGCTTTAGAAACTTAAGTGATTAGCATTTTCTGCGCTTGGCTCCATTTTAACAATAATCAGATGTACATTCAAGAGGGAATATTTTGTAACTGAAAGGGACAGTACTTTGGCATTACATAATTTTTGTTCAGTGGCGAATAGTTGGTATCGTGCAGGAATCCCTACCATCTGCGCTATCAACAGGTGATAAGGGTCACCAGACACTGGGTAGGGAATCACGCTTAGGGATGTTACGATGTGATTGATATGATGTCAATGAGCTGGGATAGTCAGATAAAGTTTTTAGTCTAGTTTCAGCTAAATATGTTTCTGACCTTTGGAAGTCAGCTAAATATGTTTCTGACCTTTGGAAGTCCTATCGATACTTAGAATTGGCTAACCTTGCTAAAATGCTCATACCTCCTTTAATGCTGAAATTACAGCCACTTGGTGTACTGAGCTCTTCCATGAGTGATTGGTTTACAATGAGAAGAGACAACACTAGAGAATTGTAACAGTACTCAATGAAGTACAAACTTGGTTACTATTGATTAGTTTTATTACCAATGTAACTTACGCTGTAGTCAGCTCAGGACCATTAATGGTGTTTCGCTTTTTGACTTAACTCTGAACAACTGTGTGGTAGATTCTATCATGGCAGCGCCTGTTTTGTGAAACAAGACCAATGCTTTCAGGGTATTTGTGGTCTGAACTGACAAGACATTAAATTTTAGCAATTTTATTGGTTAAAAGAAGTTAACCAAACATAGGCATTGTTGGTTAAAATATATCCAAACACTCCCATGTTTGGTCGTGTTATAATAGAAACATTAACCTCGTGTTTCGACTTGGATTAGCCTTAGACCTCAGGCAAAGTGGGGTGAAACCCAGTCCTCGGGCTGGGTTGCATTCCACCTTGCCCTTTACAGGAATCAATTTGGATTTAGAGCTCATGCAGTAAACATCTATCAGCAATACACAGTATTATTTGAATATAATGTAAAGGTCACCGTAAATATTTCGTATCATGCCCCTCATCAAAGATAGATAGATCCCTTTACCCTACTCATGGTCCTCCACTTTATTCAGAGCAACTGCACTGAATGCTATGAACTTTGATTCTCCCTCAATTTGCATCACCTTTTAATTCCAAATTGCATGCTGTGCTGTACATTTTAGGAAACCTGTCTCCAAATTGATCAAAGAAATCTCCCACTGTGCTATTGTTTTGGTTACATTTTAGGGAAAAAATTCTGAATTGTTTACAAAATTTAGGGAATTATTTTCAACAGTGAAACTGAGTACCCATGAACCAGTTTCATTTTTGTACATATACCCATACATTTTGGCAGAGAAATCATCCATGCCCTTAAAGTGATTGGAGAAACATTCAGAAGAAGAAAGAGTAGCCACTCCAGGCAGCTGGAAAGCCTTTTTGTAGTCTCCAGTGCATTGGTTTTTGCCAGGTTTGGTCTAGGTTCCAGAAAATTAAAATATTATTTTGTGAAATTGGGAAACTGAACTAATCCTTGAAAGCAGCTGTAATGTATTTTCTATATAAAAATTAGTATTTTGTCAGTAAATTAGTAAATCATTGTGTAAAAGCTGTTCCATTGGAATCCTGGCTTTTGTAGCCTTGGTTTCATATAAATTGTGTAAAATAGAAATTTCTTGTGCAAAAGTTTTGAAATCCTGGCTTTCGTAACCTTGATTTCAAATAGTGTGTAAATTGTGGTGTTCAAACCTTGGCTTTTACATGCCATGAGTTTGATTTTAAATATTGACTGACACATTTGTGATTTTGTACTCTCTCAAATTAGTTATGTGTTTTTCACTCTTCTATTGGTATCAACCCAATATTCCCTTGTTAGCTGGGATGTGTACTTGGGTCTCTTACTTTGCTACAACATGTGGATATCCTAAGGTTTTTCTTTTTAGTTTTTTCTCATAAAATAAAAAACACATCTACCTTTTGTTATTCCAAATTTAAATAAGAAACATTAGTTTTGTAAAATACTTTTACCAATTCTATCAACTCTTCTGTTTTAGCTATTTTGTACCAAATAAAACTTCTTCAAAAAGTAAATCTATCTTGACTGTTTCTAGTGTGCATTGACTCCCCAGAGTGAAACTTAAGGGTTCTGAAACTGACTATGTGAACAATGGAGCAATAACCATTACAATAAGAAATAATTAAGTACAGACATGTCCATGTTTGGAATATTTAAAATGAAGCTGTCATTTGAGATGTGACAAATAATTTGTTATTTAGGCTAATGTCATATTTTCACATATCACTTAATATTATATGACATTTTACTTGAAAAACCCAAGTCCTGTACAGGGCCATTTTGTAAATACAGGTCAGGCAAGGTTAATTTGAAGTGATTCATTGGCAAGGTTTTCCTTTGAAATAGTTGGAAATATGAAATAAACAAGGCTTTTTAACTCAAAGTTAGTATGAAACTTTGAATTAGGAATTACCTTGGTTTAAAACTTAGAACTTACTTCGGTTTAAAAATTAGAATTAGAACTTACTTTGGTTTAAGAATTAGAACTTACTTTGGTATAAACTTTGAATTAGAACTCACTTTAATTTTATTTTATTATTTGTGATTCCATTCTAATTTACTCTTCTGAAATAAACTCGGACTGTGACCGATACAAAGTCTTTGAATTACATTAAAATTTGGTTTGAAAGTTTGGATAAGAAAACACTTTGAATAAAATATTTGAATCACAACATACTTTGAATTAGAGGTACTTTGAATTGGAATGAGTTAGAATCAGGTTGATACAGTGGAACTTTGAATCAACTCTATTAGAATTGCCCATGCACTTTAGACATGAAATTATAAGTTTGTGGCAAAGATTTGGCCAAAAATTTGAATTAAGTGGAACTTTGAATTAACCGTGCGCAACCTGCAATCTGGACGTTTTTCGGTTCTACCTGATAGATTTTATTTCTTAAATGCATTTGAGTCTTTCGGTTTCACGAGCAGTGATTGGCAACAGGGAGTCAAGTTTTGCTATAAATAAAGGGTTTTTTTTTATATTTTACTAAAATTTCTAAGCCAATTCACATGGAGATATGATCTCTAGTTCGTTCAAATATTAAATTTACTATTATGTACAAAAATTATGATATGGGAAGATAGTTTTTATCCTGCTGGCAGTTAATGTATAAGTACAGTGGTGCTGTCTGATGTGATTTAGTTCCATCGTCTCATTACACAAAGAACAAATAATCTTGTGGATCTGTAAGCAGCAAATGGCTTCTTACATCACTACACATAGATGCTGTTTTTCAGTCATATCCAGCTTTGATGTTTATTGCCAGAGACATGTTGCCTTAAGCAAATGGTGCTTCGAAAGTGCATTTCGGTATGAGTAGTGACTCTTGATTGTTCTTACAACAATGGACAATTTGCTTTGAATGTTATTTGCTTCTCCTGAAGTAAAAGTGATTTGTCTATGAAGCAGCAAGGAATATTTGGATGGTACTTCCCAAATCGATTTCCAAAGCAAAGGACCACATACTACTTTAGAGGAATTGTTCACCATGAACAAATACCCAGGGAAATTTCTCAAAGCTACACCTTCCAGATATTTCACAGAGTAATTTCCATATTACAAAAGACAATGCTTGCTATCCTGCTTTTTGATTATTGCCCCATGCCTAAAGAAACATTTGGGAGCTTTTTGAAAAGGGAAATCCATTGCTGTCAGGTGGAATAAACCGTTGCATGTAAAGTAAGGAAGACGGGATCACATTTGGTCAAGTTCTCACTCAAAATAAGTCACCTTTTTGCATGTACGAATTCAGCATAACCTTGTGTAAATATCAAGAAAATATGGGATTACAGGAAACAAACGAGTGTTGTCAGTCGTTAATCAATATCAAAAAAAAAATTTTTTTTTTAGTTGATTTTGATCATATTCTGATAGTTCATAGATTGGCTCACATTTATTGCTACGAAAATGGATTATCACACTCAGGCCTGTGATATTATTCGATAACGTTTGTTCTTATGTTTGGCTTCAGTCAAATGAATTAGATTTTATTATAAGGAGATACCCACAAAGTTTAAGGCTTTGTCTGGCCTACTGCTGCAATTTATCTTGCTCTTGTAGATGGAAATTCTTATTCAACGGGGAACGTTGTAACCCAGCCAAACATAATTATGGCCTCATTTGTGTCACTCTCGTTGAATAAACTAAGCTTCAGTTTTCTCAATTGCATTTCTTAGTTTTTACCCCTTTTACTGTACAACTTCCAATATTAAATGTGTTTTTAGAGGGATATTTCTTTTTCATAGACAGTGAAATGTTGGAAGTGCCTTCTCGTAAAGTGATTCATAACCGCAAGCTTTAATGGAGACAACACTTAAATGTGATCTGCTAATGTGGGTGGAAAAAGTGATTGATATCATCCTGCCGTGTATGAACACATATCGTAATTATCATGTTCAAAACAAAAGGATAATTTTGGCCTGTAGCTAAACTTACCACAATTAAAGCACTGCAAATATCATATTTTGAAATTTTGTGGATATGGATGGAGGGACCATAGTTCCCGTGGTTCGGGTACCTTGGATCGACAAATGTCAAAATTTGGTTAGAAACTTTCCATCCACTTCTGATCTATGTCCAAAAATACTGACTATTTTCCTTTTATGTGCTGGTGGCTTTGATTTCACGGCTTCAGCTCAGCAAATGTATTGCAAATGAAAAGCAATGCATCTCATGAATTGATTTAGAGCAAATATTATTTTCACTGAACATCATGACTTTAATGCATTTGTGCTGCATCTATTCCAGGCTTATTGACAAGTGTGAATGAATGCAATACAAATATAACAATTCGTTTCCTCTTGTAGCGGAATAACGTTAATCATCTGGAAAGAAAGCTGCTTATTTTATTCGTGAATTGTATTTGGTATTAGCATTTGGTTTTTCTTCAAACAACATATCATTTTGTTCTTAGTTGTCAGCCCCTAAAATTAAATGTATACACATGTTTTTGGTGTTTCAAAACTAATAACTCTTCTATTTTTTTTTCTTTTGCAGCTGTTGCGTCCGCGTCAGATGCAGTACTCAAACTGATGGGTTCATATTTGGTGTTTGCCTTCACTGGTTTCGTACTCATTCTGCTATTTCTTGAGAAAATTGGTGCCAAATCTGATCCAGAAAAGCCATGCCTTCAGGTAAGTGTTTTTGTTAAACCTCCGTTATTTCATGTGTGTGCCCTGGAAGCATTTTTCTGAAATAAATTGTTGAGAAATTTAAATTTGCGCATTGTCAAAGATGATCAATGCAGAGCGGAAAGTAGGTGGTTTAAGTGTAAAGAAATTTTTATACCGTAGCGATTGGCAGTTTCTTATCGGCAATTTGGGACATTTCCCATTGGAATTTTTTTGTCAAATTTGGACTCAAGACAGCTCAAGACATATCCTATAACATCTTCACTTTTGAAATATGTCAATTTTTGGCAACTCCACGGCCATTCAAAAATTTGCCAAAAATGAGTGCCTTCAGAAAATCAAAGATATCTCAAAAATGGTGCACCCAATATTTAGATTTAGCATAAGGTGCCCAGGTAAATAGGCTACATGATGGGACCATTTTTAGTGGGGTGTGACACACTTAAGGGGCCACTGCAGGCCATCAAATTGGCCAGTTTGGTTTTTTTGACACATTTGCAATGGCTTAAAAAGCACCTGACATTGACTTATTTGGTCAAGAATCAGTCCATAGGTATAGCCTATTGTGCTCTACATACCCTGGTTTGGATTTTGAATATGTCACTGATTGGTCATTTGCTGGGCTCTTAAGTGTTGATTAGATGTCAAAAAATTAGATGAATTTTCACACAATAGATATTTGGAATTTTGGCCCATAAATTGTGTGAAGGTGTCAATATATGTGAATTTACACAGCTTTTTATTTATTAAAATTTTTTTTGGGTCCAGTCTCTAAACTATGGCCATTGAAGTAATTTGTCATTTTCATCTATTTATGGCATGAAGGGTTGATGATAGGGGTGTAATGTCAATTGGTAATTTGTAGAGGACCTTTTGGCTACCAAAATGTATCTTTCAAGAATTTTTTGCAATTGACAGTTTCCTCATCAATCAAGAAATTGTGATTAATAGGTGGTCTAAGTTTAAACTTAAACCACCTATTAATCACAATTTCTTGATTGATGGCGCATGGCAACTTCTTTTTGGCAATTTGGGACACTTCCCATTGGAATTTTTTTTTGTCAAATTTGGACTCAAGACAGCTTGAGACATCTCTTATGACATCTCATGGTCACTTTTGAAATTTGTCAACTTTTGGCAACTCCAGGGCTATTCGAGTATTTTGCCCAAAATGGGGTGCCTTCAGAAAATCAAAGTTTTCTCAATGAAGGAACGATGACTCATCAAAATGTCTTGGGGTTTTAGGTGGGCAGATAACTAGGCTATATGATGGTACCATTTTTGGGGGGGTGTGAAATAAAGGTTGTATTTTTTTTTCATTTTTTGACACATTTGCAACAGCTTAAAGGGTACTCAGGATTCACCGATTTCATCAAGATTCAGGCTATAGGTGTAGGCTAGGGTGTTCTAGATACTTTGGTTTCCATTTTTGAATATGTCACTGATTGGCCATTTGCTGGGGCGATAAGTGTCAACATTTTGAGATTTTTCAACATTTCGAAAAAGTGCCGAATTTCCAGAGTGATGGGTATTTGCAATATGGACCCACAAATTGGCATGAAGGTGTCAATCTATCTAACTCTGCACAATAAAAATTCAGAATTTTTTCCATCAGTCGGTCTTCGAGCTATGGCCATTCGAGTAATTGGCCATTTTCAAGCCAAAACATAAATCATCTGTTTACGGGATGAAGGGTTGATGGTAGGGGTGCAGTGTCAATTAATGATTTGTAGGGGACCTTTTTAGCTGCCAAATGGTTACCTTTTGAGAATTTTTGTGATTAACAGTTTTCTGGTAAATTGAGATTGTGTGAATTTTATTGGATTGGCCACTCCTCATCTCATACATGGGTTGGGAGATCAAAATTGATATGAGTATTCAATTCAATGTTTGTCTAAGGGTATGTAATGTCAAAATGAAAAAATTATTACTGGTGCGGAAACAAGAAGAGTGTATGTATTAATGGCATCTAGCATTGAGCGATTTTTCTCTAATTTTGCTCATGAACATTATTTATCATAAATTATTATAATTTATGTTAATTAGGAGGTCTGCTGGGTCATTTAACTGCAATTTTGGAATTATTGTTATATTAGGAAATTGTGCCATGTCTATGGGCACCATAGATGGTGAGCAGTAATACAGGTTCTTGGCAAATGTTTCATTAATGACTTGATGCTTTCACTAATGCTTCTGGATCATTAGGGAATATTATTGTCTATTTATTTGTAAAGTATCAGAATTTAATCTGCTAAGAGCACTGCGTAATTGGACTGTGAAAATTCAAATTTTGGCCGATATGGCCGCTGATAAGGCTAAGCCCCACCTCCTTGTTCACGTGGATTGTGCCTCATTATATATTCATATGAAGTGCACATCCATGTGACATCACTGCATCTCATTAATATAGATAAGTAGGCATGAATATCTAATGAGGAGGGACACACAGTTATTTGGCTATTTACACAATTTCAACATTATTTTATTTGCAGTACTTTGTACTAGAGAATGCCTCTTAAATCCCATCTACACACACATACACATTAACAAACAGACAAGACAATTGCTATCATGTTCTCGGAAAACCACCTCATCTTTGATGATATTTCTAAAAGATACATCAGTAACACAATAAACATCACAGCAGTATAAAGTTATGTGTCCATTCTGGTAATTTAATTCAGTTCAGTTGACTTAAGTAAGTAAGCCATTGGAGTGCACATGGAAGATGAGTTTTCTTTCACCTTATTCATGATGGGCTGCCACTGGCACTACCATCCTCTTTCCTCTATCTCTTCTTCCCCTTCCAACTCTGTTCTTGCAAAGCACTCTCAACTTCTACATTTTGTGTCTCTGTCAGGTTTATAGCATCCAATTCTGTATGAATGTCTGAACCTTCCAGGGTTTCAGTGTCCTCATCTTCTCAGCTTTTCTGTGTGCCACCTTGGGTTTCTTCTGATGCCTTATCTACTTCAGCCTGTTCAATTTGTGTGTTCTCAATATGTTCCTGTTCATATTTCACAGTCACAAAATTTACTGGTGTTATTGTGGCCAGCATCTCAGCCACTATTAAGAGGTCTTCATCCTCATCAGGCACTTCTGGCTTTATTATCATGGGCATGGTGAGTTTGTACATGACATCAATAATCTCTCCCATTATTGGGTCAAAACCACTGTTGTCTGTTTTTGTGCACTGCATCTACCATTCAGGAACAAGCACAGACAAAATTGATTTTTCAACCCTGTTAATGAAGTCACTGTGTATCCGAAATGTGTACCCCATAGACTGAGTTGTCTTACAAGCATCCTCAAATTTCTGTCTAGCATTGCTCACACTTTCATTTGAATCCAGCTTTTGTCCATAAGCTCTCATTAATGCTGTTCTGAGATCACAAAGACAGTTGATGATATCATCTTGGAAGCTGTGAACCTGGTTTTCCATTTTCTTTGACAGAAGTTGCCGCTGCAATTCTGAGTATCATTCCTCCAAATGCTCTTTCTTGCATTGCAAATCATTGAGCATTTCCTCTTTGTTCTCATGAGCATCTCCTTGTCCTGCCAAAATTTCTGCTGTTGGTTTCTCATTGGAGCTGACACTTTTGATGTATCTTCTGCCTCATTTCCAGTGAACCTTGAATTGGCTTGGTTGGATCTCTACCTCATTGTCACTGAATGCGGACTTTTCTGAACATTTCTGAAATCCCTCAGGGGATGTTTAGTCTGGTTTTGCCACTGACTGTTTCTGACAAGGATCTTCCAATTCTTGAATGTTGCTGTCATGGTCATTCTTGGAACTCAACTCTTCTGCCAAACTTCCACTGATGAATTCTGAGACAGAACTACTCTTCTTAGCCTGTGGACCT
>JBCAUG010071477.1:0-22813 GCA_038406175.1 Haplosyllis leylae | reverse complement strand
CACCATAGGAATACATTCAACCCATTTGTTATCGGGCCAAATATCGGGCTGAATATCGTTACGTGTGAACCAGGCCTTATTTCACTACTGGCGTCCGAGCAACTCTACTAACCCTATGCCATTTCTCTGCAACAAACATTCACTCTCGCCAAAACCAAGATTTTCCTGTAGGCCACTCATTTCGTTATTTTTGTCAAGTCATGTATGACAGACTATCTCATGCACTGGTGGACCTATGGAGCTTCGGGGTGCTGGTAGTGGACCAAAAATTTCTCAATTCCATGCAGTATTTCGGAACTTTTTGTAAAAATGTTGGTTGGTACCCGCTGTACGCAGAATTCTACACCCGCACCTGTCATTTTCGCAGCTTTCAATGCAAAAAGTTATATTTTATCACATCGTTTTCTGTATTTCATGATTGAATTTTTAATATACTGACAAGTATTTAACATTGGACCTCATGGACGGTTTGAAAAGTTATTTCCACACGAGACTCATCCGTGAGTAAATATGAACAGAAAAACACAGGTAACGGCACATGATCAGTGAAGGCGCTCGTGGAACTAATACTTCTGTCATACTTAAACTGCAATTCATTGTAAATAAACATTCAAACCTTGTGAATACCTAGCGTCAACGTCTTTTCTTAATGCTTCAAAAAATTTAAATGCGTTCAATACATAGTTCCGTTCACACGCAGCATTAAAAATACCCAAACCCTTGCTGCTGAAAACGCCGATGTAACACCAATTGTGTGTAAAGTTTCCACTCCCCGCCCCACAGTATCTATTTCTGTTTCTCTTTCTAATGTTTCTTAGAAAAAAATATGATAAAGTAAAGCAAAGCGAGGTCAGGTAAGGTCAGGTCAGCAAGTAGAACGCTACAAATCTCTGGTAACAACGGTTTCACTTCTTGCTCCTAATCCGCGTCTTTTACTCGTCGTCATGGATACACATGCTTTAAATCCGTAACAAGACCGATGTAGACAAGCATTCTGGCTTGCACCATTCCACTGTCTAAGGGGGCGTACACACGTCTAAACTAATTCTGTGGGCCCTTATCTGCAAGCCATATTCTATCGTATTAGAGTTTGGTTTGGAAATGAACAGTTTAATACAGTGAAACCACATTTGGGAACACCAGGGGGAATACAACAATGGTAGGAACATTTTCCAGTGCCCCATGGGGGTGATCAAAAAGGGGGCGTAACAGAATGTTACACCGGGCATAGGTTTTTTTCAACGCCTTTGACAAATCTTTGTCCATTTGGCTTCAGAATACAAATTTCCTGCCAGAATGTACAATGACCATTAAGGCCTGTTTACACATTCCGACCCCGTCTCCGATCCTGTCCCTGTCACAGTTAAGTTTACATTGTGTCAGTAGTGACTGGCCATCTGATGGGCTGAGTGGGTTTGAGACCCATTCTGCCCGTCACCTTTAACACGATGATAAAACTTGACGGTGACGGGGACGGGATCGAAGAGGGGGTCGGAATGTGTAAACAAGCCTTTAACCCCATTCTACACAGTTTGATTGGCAGGAAAGGGTGACAGGAAGACGCCCTTGACGTCGAGGAACGCAGAAGAGAAAGCAATAATACATAGTACCAGTTTTACTTAATTAAAAGCTGCATTGACCACTGTCAAAAGAAAGGTTTACAAATGCTACTAGATCTAAATTGCATGGAGTAGAGGCTTTAAAGAGGATTAACACTACAAGGATTTCGTTAGCACTCGTCCACAAACATGTTAAAATCAGTGTGGGAAAGTGGATTTTGGAAATCACTCATCCACACAAACACGTCCAGATTCTGAGGATCAAATTTTTTTGTTAGCTTGGCATGATTTTTTCTCAAACAAAGTTAATTTTAAACCACTAAATCTTTACAATTAATATGACCTAAGGCATCTTAATAATCAACTTTACTCATGGCATATCCATGTAAGTTTTGTGAATACAACAATTATTGTGGATAAGTAGATTGGTGTGTGGACAAGTGGATTTTGGAATTCACTTGTCCACTTTACGAGTGCCTCTAAAACCTTAACAAAACCCTGAACAAAGGACCCAGAGTTAATAATTTAACTATTTTACATTATAACTACTGTACATCACCTACAAAGACTAGTTCAGACTACTTCTACAAAGCTCGGTATCAAAACCTTACTTCTCTGTGTGCAATGACCATTACAAATTAAAGCCACTACAAATTAGGAAAAGCAATTACAAATTAGTAAAAACATTTCCACTAGAGGCAATGGTGAAGATTAAAGCTTTGTTTACAGGTAGCGTTTGCGTGTGCATCTGCGTCAAGACTTTAACACTGTGCAAATGGGAAATGCAGGGAATGGGTTTAGACCCATTCTCTGCATGTGTGTTTGCGTCACTATTGACTCAATAGCAACAAGCCTTAATGGTGAAGGTTCCCTGCAGACAACTTTACAAGCTACAGCAATACTCACTTGATTCTGTCCAAGCAAATAGGATGCAAAAAACACACAGAATTAATAATATTGATACTTGTCAAACGGTGGTGGTAGAAAAAGTGTGTTCACACCGAGCGAAAATGAACGCGAAAGCGACATCGCTTATAATAGCTGTCGATCAATTTTCAAAATGAAATCGTTTTTGCTTTTGCTCTGTGTGAACAAGCTTTAGGGCACATTTACACCAAGCGAACACGAAAGTGAAAATTCGCTTTCGCTTTCGTGTACGCTCAATATAAACGTATCTTAAAGATTTGTTCACATTGACGATTCCGAAGGCGAAAATTATTTCACTGGAAAATGGATATGGGACCTACTTTTCAAATAAAATCGTTTGGACTTATTTAAAGCGACGTCGGTTTCGGTTACGATTTCGATCTATGTGCTCAATAATCTCGTGTTGCTATTTGTACAATTTATTCCCATTTCTAAACGTGGGAATAAGCTTCAAGCCAAATCTAATCCCAACTGCAACGCGCACAGTATAGAATACGAGAAGTGCCCTCGGAATTTTTGACTACTGAATTTCAACACATCACTGAAAAAAGCAAACAATACAAGACATTCTGACCAAACACTATATATGACAAAGTACAAACAAAACACAAAGCAAAACAAGCAAATACGAAAATGATGAAAATTTTAAAACATAGAAAATAAATTGAACATCACAGAGAAAAAAAATTCATTATACACAAATCAATGGCGGCTCATACCTTCGTTTGGACATAAAAAGCAAAAACAATGCACAAGATCATGTTTCAAGGTAGCACCTACAAGTACCAGTCGAGTCTTTCGCAATCCAACATCCTGACAGGTATAGGAGTCATCAATTCGAATGATTTTTACCGACCACGTAATGCGAGGGAAGGTAATGTTTTCACCGGTGTCTATGATTCTGTTCAGGGGGCGGGAGGTGGAGGGTAGGGTATATCCTGTCCAGATCCTGTCCGGGGGGGGGGGGGCAGCTTGTACATCCTGTCCAGGTCCTGTCCCCTAAGGGTGGAGGCGGGGGGGTATGGTCACTTAGTTAGGGTACTCCACCCCCCTGGCCAGGTGTGGTCCGGGTGAAGGAAGGATGAGTACCTGACCCTACCTACCCTCCTCCACCCCCCCACCCGGCTTGGGTAAGGACGGGGGTAAGGGGGCTGTGGTCGGTATTGCCTCATAATGTTAATGCGAGGCTGTCTTGTTTGAAAGAAATCTGAGCACAATAGTCTTTTCTGTCGGAACACTTGTACCCCTGTTTTGGATTTCTGGTGATGTCAACCCTTAGTTTCACAATCAGGGTGAATCTCCGCACTTGCATTGCGTTGTTGCCTGCATGCGGTGGACTTCAGAATCAACTCTGAGTGCCACCCCTGCTGAGCTCTTGGCCCCCAGCATGACATCCTCCAAGATCTAATGACGTAATCCTTCTGGGGCACTATTACAATATTTCGAAGTTTAAAGCTTCTGAATGAGAATTCTGACCGCTCCCGTAGATCTGTGAGCAGTATAAATTCTCGAAACCCTCGACCGGAAGCTGGTGGTGACCATATCAATCCTGCTGCAGTGCGACAGGTTCGAACCACGTCGGGTTTTCATTCTGAGTGTACTTCACGCAGGATGCGGTTAGTTAGTTTTTGTTTGTCAAAAAACACGCGGGCTTTTCCAGATAGTGTTTTCATTCCATTAAATTTTTGTTTCTGAATTTCCAACAGGTGACATTTAAAACGAGAAACGACTGTGCATTGCGAACAAAGAAAAAAAAAGCATCAAGTGAAAAGATTGGGAACTTGCGTATTCGTAGCTCGATGTAAAATTTCCAAGAATTTCAAGTCAATAAAGAATTTTTTCATTTGTATTTTTCCTTACAAAAGTATTTCATTTTGAAAGCCTGCCTTTCATAAACTATCAACACTTGACACATAATAATGTTTACTACTGAAGTCAATTTTACGCAATTCAATTCAATTTTACGGACTATTTCAAAAGCCTAAACTGTATAAAAGGGCCATGCAAAAAAAAAACTTTGTCAATGGAATGAAATTCTGTTCTGGAAAAGCCCAGGGAACGAAACGACAGTACGACAAACGGACACAGCGCAGCATTGGTAACGTTCCCATGCAGCGAGGAATATTTACCGCAGACTATCTCACTTCCATCGGGGCTGGGAATAGGTTCTGTCGCAAACAAAATAAGGTTTAAAGCTCAAGAGATTTTCAGTTTTCAAGTGAATGATTTTTATTTGCGGCAGCAGAAGGCAAAAATAGTTTCCAAATTATTTCGAATGAATGAATTTTTTTTTACAGCAGAAGGCAAAAGTATTTTCCAAATTATTTCAAGTGAATGATTTTTTTGTGCAAGAAGGTAAAAAAATATTTTTTAAATTAAAAGATTTTTTTTGGAAATGCTAGCAAGTACAGAATTGTTTTGTGATTCCAAAAGTTTTCAGAAATCTCATTAGAGCAATTCCATTCTGTTTCTAATTTCACAAAAAATTATCGCTGGCCTTTTTTCTTCAAATATCATTTTTGAAGAGAAATTTCTGCCAAATGTACTACATAACAGACTGATCGAAAATTGCTTATCAATTTTATCAGAAAAGAAGAAATGATTAGAAGACAAAAGTGGACGTCTGAATGTAATTTGTTTGACGAGGTATTCGTTCTTCCAATAAGTAGGCACTAATCAAGCGGAAACAATAATTTTTCCACATAATGAGGCATCTTACGAAATGCCAATGTATGATCGAGACAATCTGATCAAGACTCAGACAGACGACAATTACGTTCAAAATCTTATTTTTTACGAGGCCGTTTGTGGTGCTTCAGCCCATTACGCTCTCTATTGTACAACAGTTACACAACTGAGATCACAATGTACTCAGAACAGCACATTGCTTTCGCCTTTTCGGTCAAAATTTCGTCAAATAGTAGCCCTCAAAATGTGAGAAGCAGGAGTTCATGTTATATTAACACAGAAAGGTATAAATAGTACATTGCTGAGAACGAAGAAATCTTACACAAGGTTCAACAGGCCTTGACGGTGTGTTCACACATAACGTCAAGGTCAACGTCGGCGTTTAAAAGTCCGTTCACACCGAGCGATTCCGTCACCATCACCCTAACAAATGTTACGCTGATAGGCAAAATGGACTGGCAACCCTTTCTGCCCAATGCGTAGCTCATCAAAAAGATCAAAGGTGTAGCCCATCAAGATTGTGGTGATGGTGAAGGTGTTGTTCGCTGTGAACAGGCCTTAACTTAACATTGTGTCAATGGTAGTGGTCCCTTTGACGGACAGAATGGGTCTATGTAGCCGTCAACAATTCCACTGATGCAACGCATGGTAATTTTGGTTGACACTTGGACGTATACTTTGACGTTATGGGTGAACAAGGCTTCACATGGAAAGCCGAAAAAAGAAGATAAAATAATAATAATATATTTCCTGCTTTTCTCACTTCAAGGGCATTTTGACACAAACTGTTCGTAAATAAATATGTCTCAGTGCATTAATTATGCAATTCCAGAAGTGACAAATTACACTGGGACAAAATTAAAGTAGATTAAAGTAGATGTAACACTGTCCAACAAATTACATGTACGTTAAAGATGACCACATCGGTTTCACTGATACCAAAGAAATAAATACATAAGAGCACAGAGAAACGTTTACAATGATTTCATACACGTGTAAAAAATAACGAATAGAACAATTCGGGGAATAGGTACACTTACCTTGAGCTCCCAGCATCGTCGCCTTCACTGTAGAAAGAATCTTCAACTGTGTACCGATCGTGGGTATTCTCTCGCATACTTGAAGCAAGCTCTGTTCGAATAAAACAGAGAAAATAAGTGAAGAAGAATTCACTTCATGACTCAGCGTAAATATACCGTAAAATGATGACGAAACCATGGGATCCAATAAATAAGGGGACTCTGCGAGTCATATAAACAGCACCACAGAATTGCACTGAACCCATTTATAATTGGTACAAAAATGGTGACATTGACGGTACGTGTAAACGAGGCTCAAGGCTTTATCATTAATACCAGCCTCTCTCTGGTCAAACAATCCCCTTCAGTCAACTGAACATTTCTTCACACATCAAATTGTAATATCACTGTCACCGTGTCCGTCAAATTTCATTGTGCTAATGGTGATGGTGACTTGGACGGCCAGAATAGGTCCAGAGAACCTGTTCTGCCAATGAAAGTCACTGTCACCATTTGGCACCATGTTAAACCTTAGACGATGACTGTGACGTACGTGTAAACTGACCCTAAATCTCTGTTTACATCTTCCGATACCGTCACCGTGCCTGTCACCGTCAAGGTTTATCATTGCGTTAATGGTGATGGACACTTTGACTGGCAGAATGGATGCAGAACCCATTCTGCCAGTCAATCAGTCCATCGCCATTAGCACAATGATAAACCTTGACTTTGACGGGAACGGTGACGGCGACGGCATCGGAAGGTGTAAACAGACCTTAACTGGTACCCTTAAATTTTGCACTAGTAATACTCACAGTTCTCATCCTCTTGTCCGTGCACTCCCTCGCCAGCTCCTTGGCGAGTCTTGTCACTTCCTCGGAGGCCTCCGCGATAGCCTTGGCGCAGTCGATCAGGTCTTTCTTAGATCCGCCTTCACCCCTGAAACAGTCAACTCAACCGGATAAAAGCAACACTGCATGCCAACGATTTCGAATCACTCAAATTAAATGACGTCATGGTGTCATAAAATAACGTTGCGTCTTGAAGAACTTAGTTCACAGAAACGGTCACTCCTTCACCAAGAAGAACATCTAATCTCGCTAATTTTTTCCAAAGAGAAAATAAAAAGTACACAATACTTGATGAATTCGGTTCGAAGGATGTGCATTTTTCACATACCTGACCAGTTGAGAGAGTCTGGCCATGAGAAGAGCCATCCTCTTGGCGGCGGCGATGATGTCGTTGTCTCTACTGGACCACTCCTTCACATCCATGTGTAGAGCATGGGCTGCCATCTGCAGGTAAAACACAAACGTACGTTAATATCCATATGTTTCTTAAAGAATCCTGTGTAATTCAGCACATAATTCTTGACCAACACCAAAACCAATTCTCAACAGACTTTAATAGATACATTTCAATGATAATAAGCAAAAGCCTTCCCAATGCACTACAACCAACACTGATCCCCATTCTATAGGTCTTGGTTTACCAATTCGCATTCACACTGACCGATACCAATATCGACACTGGGCAACTGATGGATTTGATACCGCACATGCTTTCAACCTACTTCACAGCCCAATTACAACCTCTGTGTTACAATCGGTGTCGGTACACTATCGGGGCAGTGTGAACAGGCCCTCAATGGTTCTTGTGGATGAGAAGCGAACGAGAAAGCGTTGTCGCTTTGAGATGGGCACTTTGGACATGTAATCTGCTATTCATAATGAGAAGTGACAATAATTACTTAGGTCTTAGTCACACTGATCATTCGCGTTTACGATTTCGTCCCCGGTACATTATCTGTCTTGCCCCTACGGTCTAAATTGAATGACAGCTGTGTGCTGGAACACATCACTTTGATACTTTGCCCACAATTAGGGTGCATTTACACCAAATGTCTGCGACTGTGACTGCGATATCACTAACATATGGGCCGATGTATTTTAATTTGTACAAAGAAATCCAATCAAATCGCAGTAAAACCGCAGACGCTCAGTGTGAATACACCATACGTTGCGTCCGGGACGCGAGTTTTACCATAATGGGTTGGTTGGCCTGTGGGGTCGGGAAGGCCTCTTCGTCCTCTGTGTCCGTCTCGGGCGGGGGTGGACGAGGTGGTGCGAGGTCACGTGGCATGGGTGGCCGAGGTGGAACCTTGTCTACAACAAGAAACAATAGGCTGCTTACACAGACATACTGTGACAAATCTGCGGAAAGGTACCCGTTTTCCACACCAGAGAAAATCACTCATACAGTAGAACGTCCTTTATAAAGCCCTTCACCTTTTTCGATTTTTTTGGCCGAACAAGTGGGATAGTCTTCTGATTGTAAAAGGGAAGTTACCGCTCAAGAGAGAGACCGTAAAAAAGAGGTTCAACTGTATCTTTTTCTCAAGCACTCATTTTGCACACAACATGCATTAGTCATAGGTCAAACCTTCCAACACTTTGGTGGGCTATTGGTTTCTAAATATCCTAACATAAAAAAATCTTACCACATACGTTTAACGCCAGGAAAAACCTACATTAACAGTATCCATTAAGTTTACTTTTACCAACGAGACCTAAGGTAACTTTACTGTGTTTCTTAATGTTTATCCACAATTCCTTTAAGTATTTTACACCAACCTACTAGGATATATTTTTTGCAACTGTCTGAATCTACCACACGTGATTTTTCATCTTTCACAAGGTGCGTAACAACTCAAAATATAAAACATGCCGAAAAGAATTTAAACAAAATAAGAACATTTAGAATTCGATTATTTATCCAATGGTACTCAATCTAACACGTATTTTTAAACATATAAACGTTGAACCACGACGGACGGTTTAGTGTTGTTATCATCCTCAGTGGCGGATTCAGGATTCTCTTTGTGGAAGCGCCAACTCTTGGGAGGGGGTGGGGGCGCCAATCATAGAAAATGCCAAAGTTTGCCCCAAACCAAAAATCCCACAATATTAAAGAAAAAATTTTAAAACATTTTTGGAGGACATAAGTCCCTTTCATTGGGCCACTGATACCCCTGTTCTGGGCTTCTGGTGACATCTACCCTGGGTTTCAAAGCCAGGGTGGATGTCTCGCTTGCATGCTTTTTTGCCTGTGCACTACTCCTCAGATGCACCTCTGGTGACACCTGCTGACTGTATAGAGGTCAACATGGCAGCCAAGCCTTTTTGATCCGGTCCACAAGCATTGGTATAGGTTCGAAAAAATTTGATACGAAGGGGTGGGGGAGCGGAAGCTCTGGGTGGACCCTTTTGTAGATCCGCCACTGAATTAACATGCATCCACGTTGAATATCTGTAAACCATAAAGCAACCAAAGTCTGATCAGCATTAATTACAATATATCTCACAATTTAATCTGCACCATCAATCTGACTGGATCTAGATCTATATTTTCATCCGTACAATATTTCACAGAAGTGATGCGGTTAATATGGGACGAGCCGTTGTATAAACTTCTCAACTTTCGATAAGAGATTTTCTTTAAGACGAAAAATTACGTTTACAGAAATGCGCACAGGAATCCATTCGTTGTACGCAGTACTTGCTGCAATAAAAATTTTAAACTTTGAAGCCTTGTTCACGTAACGACACCGAAATAATTTCAAATTCGGCCAAATTATTGTTTTAACATTGTGTCAATGGTGATGGGCACTTTGACGGTCTAAATGGGTTCCACACCCATTCTGTCTGTCAAAATGCCTGTCACCATTGACACAATGTTAAATTTTAACGGGCCGAATTTCGGTGTCGGTACGTGTGAACAAGGCTTGATGTCGATGACAGGAATTTTCTCACAAGGTAAAAAAGAACCAAACTGCTCGCTTCCGCAGGGTATTCGTTGCAACTGAACTCGCTATCAGCAGGAGTCAGTCTATTGGTCAAAAACTGATTCGTCAAACCTGTGAAGTCTCTTTCAAAGACTCGTGTACACAATTATTTGGTCATAATGGATGGATATGCAAAGAGATTGTGGAGAGAGACAGTAGGGATATAGGTAGATCATCTGGGCAAAACTACAGGGTTTCTAACAGTAAAGTATCTATCGTGTGTACCCAAGAGGCCATAACCGGGTGGCACGGGCGGAATCGGGGGCGGCGGTATCATCGACTCTGCTGAAATATCAACCAAAGAAGCCGTTTAAATGTCTGTGAGAGTTATGCCTTGTGTTGTCTACCCTGTTACTCTCTGGTAAAGGATTATTAACAGTAGCGGATCCCAGGTTTCCAGCAGGAGGAGGCACCAACCACAATAAGAGGCACTGGCCTGCATTTTTCTTTTCCGAAACAAGCCCATGAAGTTGAAGACACATGTCCGTTGTGGGGCGGAGGAGCGGAGAAGGGTGCCTCCAGTTCCCTTTGGATCCGCTAACGATTAATACCCCAATCTTACTTTCTACTGATACTTACAAGATATTACATGTTAGGTATTTTTGGTACAGCTGAAAATGTACCATTTTACAATCTAGTGAAGCAAAAACTGTCTTCTTATTGTTTGTTGTACATTCTGATGTAAATCTGGAGAATCGGTTTTTTTTTCTTACGTATCATAAGGCACAACTTTATACACATTGTGTTACATTTAAATCCAAGTTTTAAGCCGTAATACAGAATACGGAATCTAGACTATGTAATACATCTAACCTATGATACGATCATGTCACTAATAAACTCTTCAACAAACAAACACTCGGTTCAACCTCAACCTCTGATGGAATAATTCGTAAACGTCACTCGTTAGTTGTAATGGCACAATTAATACACTGGTTTAGTTATTTTGCACTTTGGAAAAAAGGTCTTTTCACACATTACGTCATCGTACGAATGTCCACCGGTCAAAGTTTAACATTGTGTCAATGGTGACGGACACTTTGTCGGAAGAATGGTTCTGGAATCAATTCTGCCTAAAAAAGTCACCATTGGCACGAAAAGTTTGATGGTGACGTTATGTCTGAACAAGGTTTTTTCAAACAGGCACGTGGAATCCACTGTTTGTTTCTTGTCCTCAGCGATAATAGATTATAGATTGGTCATTGGTTTTGAAAAAGGAAAGGTGGATACTCAGTTATCCAAATGTTAAGATACATTCACATCGAGCGAAAGCGACATGGCTTCAGAACAAAAGAAAATATATACAATTCATATAAAGAAGGGAATTTCACTAAATTTCTCCTGAACATTGGTACAGAAGCTAGTTTTTAAAGCAAAATCACTTTTGTGTTCGATTTCCTTGAGTATGATTGCACCCTTACACCACACTTTGAGAAATTTACTGTGCGCACTTGACAAAAGGTTGGAGATAATTTTGAGTTTACATGCAAGAGGCTCGCCAGTTTAGGAACTGTACAGAAGGGACAAACTGGTACAGGAACTGGACTCAAATGTCCACGTTTCTGTTAGTCCGGACCAGTCGTTGAAATCTCTGGAATCAAAACACACCACACATACACACAGCAAACGGAGACGACACAAACTTTCAAGCAGAAAACGTTACATAAAATAAACACAACAATTCTTTTATCCCACTTTGGGAGGGGGCGGCACAAAATGGCCTAATACCTTCTCTGAGCGGAGGTGAACGCGACGCCCCAAGCATGGGCGGGGGCGGAGGTCTGGGCGGTCCTTAACGTAAAGAAAAAAACACGACACAAATAGAATAAAGCAAAAGAATATACCAAATAGCATGGGCCATTATAATTTATCCCGTCCGTTCAAAAACTAGCTATCTCTTCTTCATTTTTGTAATTACATTTCATTTCCTTTCGTCAATTTAATATTTATCTAAAGTATCATAAGGCAAATTAAAATCTCTAATTGGACTTTTCTTTAAGCCTTATTCACACTTAGCGTCAGTGTCAACGTTTTTCCTAACATTTGCAATGAAGTTCCGACGTTCTGTTTACGTTTGGCATTAAAACGAATAAGTGCCGCTGATGAAAACGCTGTCGTTGTTGCAAAGTGTGAATAAGGCCTTGCTGTTTAAAATAATACCGAAGCTCACAAATTATTAATGATAAGGTAACGCGTATAATTAAGGTCTCAAGGATTGTTTCAAAAGCTTGGAAAGCCACGAGGAAGCCAAATCCGTAAAACAGCAGGAAATCAACTGAAAACTCTGGGAGTTTGGGCATAACGTTTTCTTTAAATGACAGTGAAATTAATGACCCATACATAATGTAATTGGTATAAGAAACCCTGCAACGAAATCTTTTACACAAAAGAAAGTGCACTACAAATTGTAACACAAATTGAAACATTGGCGGACCACATGGTGAAACTCGTTTGATCGTTTGTACAATACGGTGGTGCCAGATTTTCGCATCCTCCAATGTGATAAACCGAATTTGATAAATAGCACATAGAAATGACGCACACGGCTTGACAAATTCTTTACAGACACACCATAGGACATATTTGGGCAATGGACCTCAAAATAAAACACAAGTAGGACTACATCCAAAAACAGTTAAAACAAACGTATCTGAATTGTCAGTATCAGTTTGAAGACAACCGTAAACTAAGTTTTTAAGAGATCGTTTTAAACGACAAAGCACTGAACTGTTTCCACACATTGTTCCGAAAACAAAACCAAGCAAAGGCAAAGACAAACTTCGGCACAGCACGCATTTCAACTTCTGTGGAATTGATGATGCAATCTGGTCACAACGGGGTGAATGTATGGATTGCGGGGTTGATGCGGTCAGTAGTCTCGTGCCCACGCGGCCCTACCCTACCTCGAGCGGCTGCTTCCGCTGCTTCTTTCGCAGCCGCCGCCTCCCTGGCGGCTTTCTCACGGGCGGCTCTCATCCGATCGGCCGCCTCCCGTGCTTCTCGTTCTCGCTCGGCGGCCGCCCTCTCCCGAGCCGCAGCCGCTTCCCTGGCGGCCTTGTCCCGGGCAGCTGCGGCATCCCTCGCAGCCTTTTCTCGAGCAGCCCTTTCCCGTTCAGCTGTGGCTTTTGCGGCTGCTTCCCTAGCAGCTGCCTCTCTTGCTGCGGCTTCCCTTGCAGCTGCCTCACGAGCAGCCCTTTCTCGTTCAGCTGCCTCCCTTGCAGCCCTGTCCCTGTCGGCAGCTGCTTGTGCAGCTGTTAACCCAAAATAAGTAAAATTATAAACATGTATTTAAAAACTGGATGACAAAAACTGTGATCATAACGCTGCAAAAGAAAAGGGGATGCCGTAAAGAAATAAAAAAAAAAAAAAACGGACTTCATGGTCACTTCAAAACAAAAACGTAGCAGAAAGGGAATGGACATACATGAGGAAACATCAAACTCAACGCGCGCATGTATTCCATAACTTTCTTGACGACAAACAGCTGATTTTTGAGGTCGCAGTAGTCAGTTCAGCGACATCAAAAAGGGAAATCGGTGACGTTTTCAGCCTTCATCCGAGCCTACCTCTTCCACCAGGACCTCCAGCTCCCGCACCATCTCCGAAACCTGGAGGTGGTGGGGCTCCAAGTCCACCTGGTCCACCAGCTCCAGCTCTTGCAGCCCTAGCTGCAGCTTCTCTGGCAGCTGCATCTTTGGCGGCTGCGTCACGAGCAGCCTTTTCCCTTGCTGCAGCCTCAGCTGCATCTCGAGCAGCCTTTTCCCTTGCTGCAGCCTCAGCTGCATCTCTTGCCGCTTTATCCCTGGCTGCAGCATCTCTGGCGGCCTTTTCCCTTGCAGCAGCATCTTTAGCAGCCTTTTCCCTGGCTGCCCGTTCTGCAGCTTCACGTGCAGCCCTTTCTCTTTCAGCTGCCTCCATCGCAGCCTTGTCTCTAGCTGCTTTCTCCCTAGCGTCTGCTTCTCGGGCGGCTTGTTCCCTCGCAGCTGCGTCCCTTGCAGCCTTTTCCCGGGCGGCCTGTGCAGCTGCCTCCTCTGGAGACAAACCCTTCCCTTGACCTGGTCCTCCGACGCCTTTCAATAAGTCAACACAATTGGTTACCAACAATAAGTGCATTGGAAATGGTCCCTTACTACCAAAGTCGGGGTTTTTTCGTCAAGTTTTGGTGGCAACCATCAAAATCCCTTATCATGCACCAGCGTGCAACCATTTATCTGTTATTTTTCAGAGGCCACTGAATTTCCCGTTTTTCTGTCAAATATTTGGAATGTGTGGATAATTCCTTCCATTGCACATTATTACTGGATGCAAAATACTACAGGACGGGTACAGACGCAGGCAGGTGATCTACAGACACTGGGTCCCGCTTGTAGGACGGGTACAGACGCAGGCAGGTGATCTACGGACACTGGGTCCCGCTTGAAACGAGTAAATAGAAGCAAAAGAAACTGCTCGTTACAGCCAGGTACTCGTTGTACCCGAACTCTTTGAAAGTGGGCCCAGTGAAAAATAAAAATACTTGGTTGTATGAAATACTTGATTACCCTCTCTAAATAAAGTGAAAAACACAAACAATTCGGATATTTCTTGTTTTGTTTGCATTCTGTTTTTAAGATTAAAATTCTTTAAAAAATCCATTTCAAACATAGTGTAATCAAGTATTTCTTGGAATCCCTGGAGGGAGAATTGGTTGGACTAAATTAATACACATCAATACAAAAAGTATATCATTACACTACACTGGATTACTATACTACATCTACTTAAAATATTTTCAAAATTATTGTTTACTTTCTTAAATTAGTTTGGAAAGTCATCTGAGGAACTTCACTGAAGTAGCATTTAATTTAAAAACAATTATTTTTTACGACAGGATGTTACTACTGCATGCACAAACGTTTGCAGTTAAAGGTTGAACACAGCAATACAAAACTCGCCGAAAAAAATTATTCTGGCAATACTGTATTCCAAGACCGAGACGAAGGGAATTTTGTCCGATTACGATTGCTGAACAGTAAAATTTCAACACATGTGGTACCAGTTCCATTCGCCAAGATAACTCTTGAAAACATCCAGTTGAAATAATGATATTTCATTATTTTCTCCAATTCATTACCTCGGCGCTAGGCGACATTGCTTTATGGCACGGGTTTACTTGGCCACAGTATTGACAACATACAAAACATCAATTCAGTAACATTCGGAGACCCACTTTCTGTCGCATGTAACACTGAATGAAGAAAAATGTGTAACTATGCGAAACTGAATCGTTAAGTAACTGGAAAATTGTACTTAACACTTAGGTCCGTTTACACTGAACGAAGCGAAAACGAAATTTTCTGTTGATCTCTGATTCCACTCAACAAGAACAGCCCAACTGAACTTACTAAAAATCCACGTGAAAGCAATGTCGCTTTTACGTTCGCTTTCTTTCAGTGTGAACGTACCTTTATGGTCTATTCACACTGAGCGACACCGAGACCGATAACTATACCGAGACCGATAGCAAGTATACAGAACTCAATGGGAATCTGTATTGTTATATGTCTCGGTGCAGTGTGAAGTGTTCTGCACATTATAGTGGAACCCATTCTTATCGTTCTAGGCGTCGGTCTCGTTCTCGGTGTCGCTCAGTGTGAAAAGACCATTAGTCCTATTATATCATTTACAAGCAAAATTGTTACGTAGTTTCACCGCGTTCTCATGCAGTGCGAACTACATTCCAACGAAGAATGGTTCGTGAAACAGTCATCACACATTCAATTAATACTCGGCCTGCTTAATTGAATAACAAACTTTCCGAACTCGTCCAATAAACAGAACAGTAGCATTGTTTTCTCTTCCAACGGTTTCTTGTCTTTTTAGTAGTGTGTGAGAAGTATCAGCCATTGGTGCATTTTTATGTATTTTTTCCAAGTGTTTTGTTTCATTTGATAAATGCATCAATCAACATGGCATCCACAAACACTGATCGGGCAATACCTTTTCTGCCGTATGGGTCATCTTTCAGAAGGGGTCCTCCAGCAAGGTCCTCCAAGTCGATATCCGAGGGTTTACCCAGTTGGTAGGGGCTGCCGGGTCCCCCAGCACCGGGGCCTCCTGCTCCACTACCTGGGCCTCTCCCACCGGGACCTCCTCCTGCACTGCCCGGGCCTCCTTTTCGTCCTGGGGCCCCGGCTCCAAGCTTGTCTACAGATTCATGCCGCGTACTCATACATTAAATCAAGGAGCTAACGTCTTGGTAACAGGTCTATCGAATGACGTAATATGACGTCACCATTTTCTACAGACCGGGGTTTGTATACTAGTCCCGAGTTATAGCTTGGTCTTTTGTTTCATGCAGGGGACCACCTGGTCTGATCGAATTCCATTCGATAGACAATTGTAGGAGCCACATCACTCAACACTTTCGCACCCAAAATTAGATTGACTAAGCTATCAAGCAAACACAGAGGATAAAAAAACCCCACAAAATAATGTTCAGACGGGATCATGATGATCATAGTCAAATAATATGGCAAAATAATTCAAGTACTACTTGTACAATTCACCTAAGACATACATGCCTTCAAAAGTTTCCTATCTAAAAGTGTGATTACAATATACACAAGTATTGCCTTTTAAAAGTGCGTGTTTCATTTCAGACTTGTAGAAAAACTTAATAATAAACTCACAATACAACGAGTGGTTTTCTCTTTAACTTACTATAAAAATTGTTCAAGTCGGTAACTAGTAAAGAAAATTATCATCGTGTACTATTAACAGGTCTTAGATGTTGGATTTGGCTTGTTTGTAGTGAACACTACTATCTATCTGAATCATGGTAATTGAAAGGTCTGTTCTCACGTGACGTCACAGCGTTATGGTATATTCACACTAAAGTGGAACTGGGACAGGGACAGGAACAGGAGGACAATGGGGGACAATAGGTCTCAGCTCCTGTGCTGGTTTAGGTGTAATGTGAAAGATTCGACACGTTTTCATACAACCCATTATTCCCCTATCCCTGTCCCGGTCTCGGTTCAAGCCCGTGTGAATAGTGATGGCGACTTTGCCGAGTAGAATGGGCCAAGAACCCATTCTGACGCCGCAATGCTGACGGTAGCTTTGATGGACCGTTTGAGGGTACGTATGAACAGACCTTTACAGGAATTAAAACTAACTATTGACTTACTGGTACATTTATTTACAGAAAGTTAAAAAGGTATTCTCTCCGCCCTCCCATTTGTGAAATACCCAAGACTTTCAAACCTTACCAGCTAAGGCTAGTTGATCCATTTCAGGTGAAATGTCCTCAGCACCTGGAATAGCTCTTCTCAGATCCTTAACAGCATCTATCAACTGTACAACAAGCAAGTGAACTTTAGTTAAATTGTCAACAAGATGCGCTTATACGAAAATACACCGGGTCCTGCTTACAATGATTAAAGGAAATTGATCATTGAAACTGGGTGTTCGTCGTAATCGAACTTCTACAACATTGCTTATCAACTATTTTGATATTTGTTATTAACGGTTGCTATTTCTAACAGGACTAGTTGCAAAGCGGAGACCCAGTGTAACATTACGATGAGGTAAACATCACGGTATGAACCCTCAGTGAATTTACTTACAGCCCTTGTAAACAAGTCCTAACTCGTACCTATTTACAGTACTAGTTTGCACCCGTGGTTATCGCCACTTTTGGCAGATTCTTGTTTTACTGAATGATTTTTCTTCTTTACTCTGACCTTAATTGTTCCCAGTACAGCAGTACACAATGTACATGGGTTTGTTTACATGTGACACCATTTTCTTTGGGACTCGCATTTCAATTTCTATATTACTAGGAATTTTACCCTGTTGTTGTTTCCTCTCCATTTCCCGGCAGCATTAGGATCCCTGACATTCTGTGCCACACCTTTGGCGGCCTGTACCATGGGGCTCACAGCTTAAACGAAACAGCAAGTGACGATAATATACAAATTATTAGCGACTATCTTTATGTTATCAGGAAAATATAAGATCAGGTGTCATGACTTCTCTGCATTATCAGACTGTTCTCTGCTGCACCTATGCACGCTTCCCAAAATGTATCTGGATATCTTTCTTGGCGTTTCATTTATTATCCGGAGTTATGTTGTGCACACATCCTCCAGCCACGTAAGGCTTGTAAATAAATATGTAAATATTGAATAATGTAACATTGAACTCGTTCCCTTACTTGGTCGGAGGTTTCTCAGTGCGTTGTTGATCCTGTCCACAAACGGCAGGTCTTCACTATTGTCGGCCTCCTGCTGTGCTTTCTGGAGGCACCGGTTCGCGCGACGCGCTATGTTCGACGTGTTGTTGACGACGCCAGGAGGATCCTGGTGACGTATAGAGCCCTCAGTCTTGTCAGTATCTTTTAATATACCTTCCTCTGCAAGCAGTAACCAATCATTGAAAACAAGGTTGGTATGACACAAATTTTTACAAAACTTACATTTTCTATCTGTGTTCGTGTGGACACAACAGTTCAAAGGTCATAGGAAAACGGAAGATGGACACAGCGTCGTAGCTGTTCAATATGAAAGTATTGTCTACAACTCAAGAAAGGTTTCACTCTCTTGTAACTATACGTTACATCAATGAACAAATCAACTGCATAATTTCTACATCACCTTGAGCTTTGATAAATGCTGCAGTATCAGTTGCTTCATCGACTAGATCTCGCAGTTTCTCCATGTTGTCCAACCACTGCTTCTTCAACAGTTCAAAGTGCTCCTGAGACGCTTGGTTCCCAGGATTCATGAGAACAATCTTCGCCGATTGAACAACTTGTGGAGTTAATTCGTCACTCTACAATAGAGATAACACTTAAATGTTTCAACAATTGACATTTTCGTTGTTCCCTCCAATATCATATTCACATATTTGTTAAAGCCCGATTCGGAGTTTGGGGAAAGGTAATGCTTTCAGTTGGTCTGTCCATCTGTACATTGCGGGGTGTCCCGATCCCATGTGCAATGGGAAAGGGCCCTACCTCCTCTACTCCTAGGAAGAATCAGTCAGAAAAGCCACGGCCTTGTCCCTCTCCCTCCAGAAAAGCCAGCCAGGAAGGCCAGCCCCTCCTCCCAAAAGAAAGACAAGAGCACGGGGAGGGAGGTTCCCCTTCTTGTTTATGACGTGGCTTTCCCAATTGCTTGGTGTGAACGACGCCTCACCTGTTGTGCGGCTGCATGGATGGCCTCCACGGTTCTCTTGTTACGTGTGGTACCGGCCGTCGCCACGAGACGCGCCGTATTCGCCAACTTGGTCGCCAACTTGTCGAACTTGTCCGATTTGTCTGCGAAGTTAATGTCTCTGTTCGGTGTTCCTGCAGGAGGGAAGTATGGATATACTTAATCGGATACAGAAAGGGGCTAGACGCCAATTTACTGATATCCTACGTTAATCTAAACTTCTATGACCAGAAAGCACGATACAGATCTAAAGCCTTGTTCATACTTGGCGTCAGTAAATAGAAGCAGAAGACTGCATTGAATCCATTTTTGAACTCTAAGGACCCGTTTACACCAAATGTCAACGTCAACGCTGCAATGACGTTAATGATACAGTTCTCATTGAAATCAATGAAGACACTCCATAATGGGTTGTAACTCCATTCTGGAGCTACTGTATTTGTTTCCATTGCTTTCAATGAGACCAATTTCACTAACATCACCACAGTGTTTGATGTAAACGAGATCTAATGAAAACGTCGACATCGACTCGAAGTATCAATGGGACTTTGATAGCTTTCATACCTGGAGGTGCCAAAGCAGCATCTGACAGTTGTTTAAGAGGAGTTGAAATGTCCAAGAAGTCATCTGCGACCTGGGTGACATACAGATCAGAAACAAAGCTCATTTCATATTCAATGTATAACAGCCGAAATAGACAGTAGTAACATGCGATGCCAAAATACTCTACAGCATTCGACCCACAAATAACTAGTACACAATTCCAAAATTTCTTTAATAATATCAAATTTGTAATTTTACGACTGGCACTGAAGGTTTTGGTTTGCATCAAAGTTGTACACTAAAGAGAAGCGTAATTTTGCTTGCTTGTTTAGAGTCAGCTTAGTGATTGATTCGGGGGTGCAAGGGATTTGGGGAATTGCCTTGACACTTTTATAAGTAGACCTACTTTAAAGCTGCAGTTATTGGTGGGAATTTGTTTACACAGAATGCTGCCATGATGTCATAAGTGCCAGCACTGCCAACGTTCATGTTCATACTATAATTTTTTTTACGATTATTGTGACAAAAGTAATGACGTACTTGTTGTGTGAGTGCGTCTTGGATTTTATTTTTGAGACCGTCCACTTTCCTCGCGAGTTCTGCTCCAGCCTGTTTGGCCTGAGGTGTTGCACCCTGCGAATATGTACAGTGACTTTTAAAATTTATGCTCAACAATTTAACGTTTGTTTCTTTAACTTGAAACAATGTTCCTGCTGAAATCTTCGTACATCACTGCAAGTCGGGACACTTGGCTCACATACTATTGAACACAATGGTAATCAATGATGGAAGTCAAAATATATCAAAAATGTTTTTCCAAAAAGATAAAATACAGAATTTCTTCCAACGGTGCTCAGACAATGACTCAAGCAATACGCTGACAGAAAGCGAACGTGAAAATTTGGCTTTCCTTTCTGATGGGTTCTTAAGCCTTGTTCACACGTACCAACATCGAAATAATTTCACATTCGGCCCGTTCTAGTTTTAACATTGTGTCAAAGGTGACAGTGACTTTGACGGGCAGAATGGGTCTGGCCATGAACAATTGACACAATATCAAAACTATAACGGGCTGAATTTGAAATTATTTCGGTGTCGGTACATGTGAACAAGGCTTTAGGAAATTTAATGTGCTATTCAGAGTGGTGGCAAAGAAAGGTAAAGCATTTTCGTGTTTGGTTTTGTTTTAATGTACAGGAATGCCATTAAGTTTTGAAGATGGGTGGCCCATCCAGGCCTGTGGAAGGCAACTTAGGTGAATCAAATTTAAGTGGCCCAGATTGAATGAAAATCCGTAAACAGCATTAATGATTGACATTTTTGCTTTAAACAACAACTAAGGACCATTCTTATTTCTGAAATTGATTAACCATCTGATCATGGAGTTGGTCAAGTATACCCAGAACAAGTTCCAAGAATTTAGATGGCCACTCTGAGCCTGTAGAGTGCCAAACTAGGTGACCCGATGTCCAGCATGGGCCAACGGTCCAGTGCTAACGACATGCCTGTTGTAAGTGGATGCTTACCAAGCCACGTCGGCAGAGGTCTGCGAGTTGGTTACAGAGGATTTCTGCTTCATCACAGTTTCTGAGGAGATCAGCTTTTTTGGCACCTTCGAGCCCCTCCGCTACTTTTCTGCCTTCTTCTATGATCATGCGCGTCGCCTCTTCACCTGTCAAATAGGACGTTCGGAAAGTTACTGACGGAAAATACTTTCATTCGAACAGGGCTTATCCGAAGAAACGGACAACTCCAAGTTTGTATAATTTCACTACATCATTTTGTTCATTATTTCAGTTGTAATAAATGTTGTTACCGCCCGCGTACGTAGTACGACGGGAGATTATGTTTTCACAGATGTGTGTCTGTTGGGGTTTGGGGGGTACCCCAGTGTCAGGTTCTTTCCCTGGTCTCTGGTCGCTACACAGCGGGCGGTACGCCTCTTGGCTCACGCAGGAGGACTTTCTTACTATTTAGCTAACAGCCCTTGCTGCCAAAACTTCAACCGATTGCACACACCACTATTACAGCAATGATATTACACTGCGCTATATTTAACCAGCAGATTTCCAGATACCATGATAAGCATTAATTAGCCAAATCACCATCTGCACAATTTCGATCTCCCAACGATGATACGTGTATGCAGCACCCAACATCAATTCAAAAAGAAAAGTCAAAAAACATTATTGATCTACTGACTGACTGGAGTACAAATGTTCGAGCCTAGTCACTCAATGTCAAAACTATGGAAGCTCTAGTGACCAGTACTAGACAGTTAGTAAACGATGTAATGGTTCATCACACAGGGCTCAAGCTGTATCAGTACCAGGTAGGACTGGGAGTGGAATCGATGTCAAAGTATGGGCACAGGTACAAATACAGCTTCAGTTGTAGTGTGAAAGCTTCGACTTAATATTAAGTAGGCCAATTTTGTCCCACTCGCGGTACATTTCCCGTTCAAGATCTGTTTGAATAAACCATTACATACCATAAGAACATAGCACTGGAAATAAAATGTTTTGAATTTTAATTTGAAACGTACCTAGGCCCTTATCATCGACCTCTGGTCGGTGCATCCAGCGCTTGGCCTGTTCGAGCTTGCCCTCCAGGGTGGGTGCAGGACGCCTGATTCCGCTGCGATCAGTATTCATGACGGCACGGGCACACAGGTCTCTCAGCTCGTGTAGCTTGACGCCGATCCCTCGGGCCAGCGACATGGCTTGTGGACTGTTGCCCTGCAAAAACAAAATTGTTTAACATTAGAAAAATGAATAAATTTTGGCACAGAAAATTAATTTTTTAGAAGCATAGAAACACTTAACCCTCACGCTGCCCAGATACAAAATAGTCACTTCGACCTGGCTACAATGAAATGCCGGGTATTTCACAGGCTGATACAATCAATTGCCATCATTTTGAAATGTTTCCGCGAAAAAATCTAACAGCTCAATAATAAGTCTTTCCATGCCACATGTGACAAATGTTACCGCTTATTTTATGACATCTTCTTCCTGCCTATGTTGACTTTAG
>JBCAUG010071366.1:0-22814 GCA_038406175.1 Haplosyllis leylae | reverse complement strand
TGACTTTTCCCTGACTGGAAAAAGTTGTCTCATTTTTCCAGGTTTTCCAGTTTTTCCAGTGCCGGTGGGAACCCTGGCCATCAGTCCCAGGCCTTGTTCAGTTCCCGATGACAGCCAGTGTGCACGCATACTGTGGCCCTCTTGGTGTATCTATGTCTGCATGACTTCACCGTATTTAATTTGAACGTAAATATTGATTTCCAAGTCTTTAATGTCACAACAGTTCTAACCTCGAAACAGATTTTGTAAAATGTGACTTTTAATGGCTTACTCACACTGCCCAATCTCGACTCCGAATCCCATCCTGCTGGGAATGGGAACTTATTCCTCAAACTAGAGTGCGCATTTTCGGAGTCAGAAGCTGAGTTGGAATGAAGCAACGTGATCAAGTTTGAACGTACGTTAATATATGAAGCCCATACTTACGGTTATGTACAGTGAACTACGATCTGCGCCGGAATTGTCGGTCACCTCGATCTCATCCATTGATGTCGGCATGAATGGGTCAGTCAGAACAGTTTCGTTTGGGCAGTTCGGAAACACAGGGGCTTCCATATCTACAAGCAAAAAACACAATAGGACATTTCAAACAAAGAACACATTTAAAATGCCACTTGAAGTGTCACTTTAAAACGTCATTTCTAATGCGAATGACATTAAAAATTGATTTCTGAAACAACAAATTGTGAAACTGTCCACAGACATTGACAACGATGACAACGACGACCAAATTACCGATAGACAACACAAATCATGACTACATGGGCTCATTTAGGCACAATTGCCAAATGAGCTGAAAATTAAGGAAACGAATAGTCTTTGTCACTTACCTACGCACGTTGGCACAACTCCTTCCCACATTGTTCCCATAGTTACATCACTGGGATTCACGTACACGCACGTGAGCGGCTCGGTCACGTTAGGCCCGTACCCCGGACGGGTACAGTTGTACTCGACTTGGTAGGTCAGCTGGTAACTCTGGTCCGGTGCCACGTTGCCCATCGAGTCCAGGATGACATGCTCAGCATCCGCTACTCGGCCTGGATCCTGACACAGTGGAACTGAAAGAAACAAGGGATGAAATAAACCAGCCCTGCATAGAAACGGTTCCAATCTCTTGAATCAAATGACGGCATATGATGTTGTACATGTCTGAGGTCCACTTAATCAAAGATTAGAGAGACAATAAACGTCACAACGTAACGTAACAGGCTAGATACTGGTGACGTAATCTTTTACATATTGTGACGGAACTGAAACAAAACAAAAATCACGTCGTGATGTAGTGTTATATTTTCACTCACCAGCACACTCCAGACTTCCAAAAGCCCAAACACCAGTATCCTGACAAACGACATTTGGAGTCGCAATAGGTGGCCCGCCGACACCATCACTCGATCCGCTAAGAGCTGAATTGGGACACGTAAAATACAGGCGGTCATTGTAGTTTATATTGGCGGTGTCGTAGTCGACGCCTCCAAACATTGTCAGGTACCTGGCTCCGGCTTTTATAGGCGGTATACCACACGTCGTTACTGGAAAAATAATGTAATAATAAGGAAAAAATTCACCTTCTCACCACATCGGTAAACAATCAACAAACATTCTGCAAACAACTTGATTAATTGATTTATTAATTAATTAATTGATTTGAGGAACGAACCGTAAGTTTCGCAGTCCATGGCGGCTCCACGGTCCAACACGTACTGCCCGTTTTCCACGTCAAAAATGCACGTGACTGTTAGGGACCCATCAGCACTGAAGACGGCATCCCTAGTAGCAGGCGTCACCGGGTAGTCAGGCTCGGAACCCCGACCCACAGGCATTGGTCCCTTGTCGCATGGTAGAATAAGGAATTGTTGGGTGAAATTCAGTGTAGCGCCGTAATCAGGGACGAACGGATCGGCACCGGAAATAGGCTGTAATCGTGGTGGGCGTGTAAAACTGTCTCTGGTGGGAATGGTGCACGTACCGGCTGTAAGGATAAAAACAGCAAATGTCTTTTGTAACACTAACAAGCACTGCGTGTCCCCTAGAATTACCGGTCCCTTAATGCAGTCAACCGTGACTGGATTAATCAAGTGCAGCCAATTAAACATTTCTGGTGACACGGAACACCCCTCAAAATGGCGACTCCCCCCCCCCCCTCCCACCATTCCAACACGGATTTTATAAAGTACAAACGGACTGAGGGCTATACATACGCAGACAGACAGGCATGTTGGGCGGATTCCACACTCCGTTTTCGCAGCGCATTCTGTAGATGATCTGAGAGAGAGGCGTGGTTAGAGCGGAGGTTGATTGGAGTCTGTAACCCAGCCTACAGTCGATCTCCACCTCGTCGCTGTGATGGAAGTGAGTCCTTCGCGACAGAACGATCGCCGTCGCTTCATCAACAGTGAGGACCGGGCACGAAACAGCTGTAAAATAGTAAAACTATTGAGGTTAAGAGCCCATTTACATCCAGCGACAGCGATGCATCTGCGATGTCGCTGCGACATCGCTCCAAATGGGTTGCAAAGCCATTTCCAAGCGACAGATAAATTTGAGGCTAGCATTGATGCTGATGCTTTGTGTAAAAGTACAGAACAGAATTCATACATTTGATTTGGGAGCGATCTTTCAGCGGCGTCGCAAACGCTGGATGTGAACGGGCCCTAAGGTCTCTTCATTCGTCAATAGCGAGATAATTCCACACACACGTGTGGTTAGGATGGTAGAGTGCATGTGTACTTACGGACACAGGTGTGGTTGTGATAGTACAGTAGAGTGTACATGTACTTACGGACACATGGTTAGGGTGGTAGAGTGCACATGTACTTACGGACACAGGTGTGGTTGAGATGGTATAGGTCGCCGACTCGCATGCCGTTTTCCCCCGGCGGGATGAAGTAGCCGTGCAGTCCGTTCTCCGTGAACAGATCAAAGCCGGACGGACACCTGCACGTGTACGAGCCCGCAGTGTTCACACAGTCGTTCGTTCCTCCTCCGTGTCCGTCAGGATCACAGTTGTCGCTGTTCTCCATGCACTCATCAATGTCTGCAAAACAAATACGTAAACTTCTCACTTCGACCGAAAGTCAACAAGGAAAGCAAACTAGGTCAGGAACGTTTGTGGTTCATTTGACGTAATGAGTTTGTGCAATCATGCATTATCTGTTTTCGTTGAGGTCGTTATCGTCGGTGTCTCTGTCGTCTATCGGTAACTTTCCTCACTAGAGGTAGAGACCTGAAATTTCGTGTGAAGTTTAATCATAGCCCCAATAGTTGCGCATCGTACATACAAACGTTTTCTTACTGCACTGACACCGACATCAACGCTGACTCTCATTCGGTTATGTGTCCAATCGGTGTCAGTTTTGGTCAGTCTGACTAGCATTAAAAAGATCAAAAGTGTGAATAGACCCTTAAGCTTGCACATTGAAAACGCATTGTGATACGAACAAATGCGTTCACAGAGAGCGAAAGCGAAGGCAAAACCGAAAATTTTCTTTGATATTCGTCGCTTATTCTATGCTTTTGTTTGACTGGTCTTCGATCTTTTTCGCTTTCGCTCCCGCTTTCACATTGAGCAGAACCGTGAACAGGACAGGGGCTGGAACGAAACCAAAGCGATGGTTTGTGTCGGGCTCGGTCTCGGTCGGTGTGAAAGGACTGTAATCATATACTAACCTATGCATGTAGTATCATCACCGGGATCTGGTCTGAACCCTTCTCCGTTGCACGAGCACCGGAAGCTCCCTATAGTATTGTCACACGTGTCCTGGCACACGTTATCATCGCACTCGTTAATGTCTATAAAATAAACAATTAAAGCATTGTACACGAGTCGACTGTGAAGGTTTGGTTACACGTACCGCCAACGTCATCGTTTTCGTCAAAGTTTGAACAGTCTATCAATGTGACATTGATAGGAAGAATGTGTTCCGAAGCCATTCTGCTTAACAAACTGTCCATCACCAATAACACATTAAAATTGACGGACAAGGTCACTGTGACGTTACGTGCAAACAAGTCTGTAACTAAATGTACCTTGATTTTTTTACACGACCACAACACTAAATCTCAAAGCAGCGTAACAATCTGACTTCACAGCAATCTTCCGTTCAAGAGACTGGTAGCCGTTGCAGCTAGTTTCGGGATGGCCGGTTTTCAATCAAGATTTTAAAAGTCACCATCACCGCGCTCGTGAAAATTTCCATCAAAGTCTGACATTGTGTCAGCTGTGACGGTTACTTTGACAGATAGAATAGGTTAGAACCATATCATCGCTGTCAGATCACAATGTAAACAACTCCACTTGTCAAACTAAGAAGGATTTAACAGAAGAATCTCTAGTACTACACCTGCAGAACAACTGGGCTCTTCCCTCACTTACCAGTACAGGCTGGTGCATAACTTATCGTCTCGTTTAGGAAGCATTGGACAGTGCCTTTGATGACGTCCCCTCGTACCGGCATATCAGGATTAAACGTCGCATCGTGGTATCCGTCGTTGCAGCTGAACCTTATAGTGCTACCGGTCTCCACGAAGGCCTCATCCCACTCACCGTTAGGAATCTCTGGCAGCAAACAACGTTTGTCTGAAATAAAGCAACGTCTAGTTCAAGTGATTCTATGTAACCACATTATAAAACATGCCCACCAATTATACGATTGATCCTATATCTACTTACTTTGACATGCAATGGTGCTGGGAACCTGGCCGTACTTACTTTGACATGTACTGGTGCTGGGAACCTGACTGTACTTACTTTGACATGTAATGGTGCTGGGAACCTTACTGTACTTACTTTGACATGCAATGGTGCTGGGAACCTGACTGTACTTACTTTGACATGTAGTGGTGCTAGGAACCTGACTGTACTTACTTTGACATGTACTGGTGCTGGGAACCTGACTGTACTTACTTTGACATGTAATGGTGTTGGGAACCTGACTGTACTTACTTTGACATGTAATGGTGTTGGGAACCTTACTGTACTTACTTTGACAAATAATGGTGCTGGGAACCTGACCATACTTACTTTGACATGTAATGGTGCTGGGAACCTTACTGTACTTACTTTGACATGTAATGATGCTGGGAACCTGACCATACTTACTTTGACATGTAATGGTGCTGGGAACCTCACTGTACTTACTTTGACATGTAATGGTGCTGGGAACCTGACTGTACTTACTTTGACATGTAATGGTGCTGGGAACCTTACTGTACTTACTTTGACATGTAATGGTGCTGGGAACCTGACCGTGCTTACTTTGACATGTAATGGTGCTAGGAACCTTACTGTACTTACTTTGACATGTAATGGTGCTGGGAACATGACTGTACTTACTTTGACATGTAATGGTACTGGGAACATGACTGTACTTATTTTCACATGTAATGTTGCTGGGAACCTGACTGTACTTACTTTCACATGTAATGGTGCTGGGAACCTGACTGTACGTCCCTGTTGACGTACAGACGATGGTCGGACCGTTCTCAATGATGTATCCTTCGTCGCACTCGTACGCCAGCACGCTTCCCACCTTTCTACCGTCGAACGGTGTTTCACCGAAGTTAACGCCGTCGTTTACGTTTATCGTGTAGTTTCCATTGGCCGGTAAGCTCGGTCGAGTGCATTGTACATCTGCAAAAGACGTGGATGTTTAACGAAGATACAACACATTGTCATCCTCATTTATCAATTTTAATAGAATTTAAGAGAAATTCTGCTTGTTGCGCAATTGATTGAAAATACAAATTTTCTCTGATCATTGTCGCTACTTACATACAAACAACCAAGCGAGTTTCAAACGTTGAACATTGTATCAATGGATCCACGAAAGAATGCATACAGAATACAGTCTGTGTTTGCGTTTACGTTAAGGCCTTATAAACGAACAGCGTGAACGGATCTCGAATCTTTGTACCGTAAATAAGTAAAAGGCAAAACCGTACTTACCTACGCAATCGGGATAGGGCGCTCGCCACTCGCCCTGTGCCGCGCCGCATGTGAGCGGGTTCCTGCTCGAGTCGATGCCCAGGCCTCCCTCGCACGCGTACTGGAGCTGGTTACCCGCCCTCACTCCGATATCGTATCCGAGGATATCGGACTGCACGAGGTCTATAAACGCAGCCTCGTCTATCTCACGCGGAGGGAATCCGCACCATTTCACTGCAAACACAACGTATGGAAATTAAATTTTGTACAGAGCCAATTAGGGTTGGCATTCACAATTCCCATCAAAACTTGTGTATTCACGGTTGAGAACACCCCTGAAGTCAAACTTTGAGAAGAACAACCCTAAGTAAATCGTACGTTTACAGTTGAGAACAGCCCTGAAGTCGAACTTACATTCACAGTTAGGAACAGCCCTGAAGTCCCATCTGGATCTGTTGCACGTGAGTGTGATCCCCGCCACGGGGTCCATGAGGTGGTGTTCTTCCTGTGCGAAGAAGTACGCGGGTTCGCCGTCTACCTCCTCCAGGCACTGCACGAGTATCTGTGCGCCAGTCCCCAGGCTCCCGGCCGTTCCTAAGGGCGTGTGCTTTGTGAAGTTGTTAAAGTCTGGATACTCGCAGTCTAAAGGAAAAAAAAAATACTATTTAAGGTTCTTTCACACTGTACGTTTGCGCCTGTGGTCTGGCTGTCGTTCCCGTTCCTGTTTCAACTCATTGGTACAATTGTGATAATTTAAATGCAAACGCACACGTCAAAAGAGACAAGAGTTTCCGCATGTGAAAAAAATAAGTTATGCATCCGAATTTTGCTTTTGCATCTGCATCGATAAACTTTTTAAGTCACATTTTACGCAAATGTGTACGGACCAGAACAATTGAGCTTTGCCCATGTAGTTATTGTATTCACAAAACTAAAGGCTCTACCTTGCGCAAAGACCATGGAGTAGCCTTCGCCTTCGTTCTCTGTTACGGAGCTGGTGAAGATGACGGTCATCCGTCCGTCCGCCGTGGAGACCTCACCCTGTCGGGCGCTGATCCGAGTCGCTAACGTGTCATTCATCTCCTGCTCACGCATTATGTGACCCGGGAAAACCTGAAGTGCGCGCCTCGTCAAAATCACCATTTGTGTCAACATTACAACACTTCTGTTATTTTTAACGTTATGTACAAGCAGTACCATGAGATTGCATTTAACCCATTTTCAAAGGGTGACCTTAACGGTAAAGAAAAAGGCTTTGTGCACATTTAGCGTCAACTTTTGTATCAAGACTAAATCCTTCTTCAAACTTACGCCAACGTTCTGCATACCATTTAAAAATGAGTTCAATGAAGTGTAGTGTCTATCTTCATAGGTAGCGCCAAAATTATAAAAGAGCAACTGACGACAGCGTTGATACTGGCGCTAAGTGGTAACTAGGCTTTAGTGCAGACCTCAACATTCGTGTTGCCGTTAACGTTGAGGGTAAATTAAATTGACCCACAGCTCTAATACAAAATTGCAACCGGCATAGGGCGGTCACCAGCCTTTTACAACCAAAACTGTCCTATGCATACCAAAGTACATTAACCACTCTTGGCTTTTCCCTTATTTACGGCAAAACAATTTGGGTGACCTTAGGGAGGTTACACGGTGAAATGAACGAGATAATATCAGGGAAAGATCTTCAATGATTTTGCTCTGAATAATAGCGTTAGAGAAACAGTTGAAACAAATAAGAGATATTTGACTTGCCTTCACATGGTCCAGGTCATTAAAGAGATCAAAGGTTTCCGCCAGGATGGTTGCCGTGGCTGGGTTAGGTGTGCTCAAGTAGTACCTGCACACCAGGTACTTAGGATACCTGTTGTAAGATTAAACTCTTTTGTCAAAATTCAATTCCTGAATTCAATTATCAAACCATAGTCTTTATATTTTCATGGGGAATATTGGTTAAAGTTTACCTATTTACTTTGTTTGTACACTGGGTCTCCTTACGAGTCAAAGAAAATACTTGTTATAAGTGAGTATTCGTTGTAACCAAACTTTTCAACATATTGCTGTCAATTATCTTACTTATCTTTTGCGCAACTCAGAGTATTTTAGGGTGTTGACACGTGTAATGACTTATTCACATTGCTGGATCAGGATTTCAATTCTGATTCCGATCTCATTCCTGTACCAGGCAGTTGGGAATGGAATCTAAATTTGACTCCGTACAGTGTGAAAAATCTTGCATGTGGCGATTTTTTGCTGTTCGAATCAGAATCGGAATTAGAATCCTGACTCGGCAATGTAAACAAACCGTTCATAGACACAGTACCTGGGAGGATCGTAGGCTCCGAAGCCAGGAGATGTTATCACAGTGCTCAGGGTGCTGAGTGTAGCCTCACAGCCTGAAACGAAACACGAACAGTAATATAATTCTCTGCATGATGGACAGGTTCGAATCACCAACACCATTTTCGTCTGCTTGTAAGTTTACAAGTTCGCTATTTTTTTTTTCCAACGTTCAAAAATGAAAAGGTCTGTACATTTTTTCTTTTGTGTCCTTTTACTGGAGATGACACCAGATTCGCTATTGATTGTGGGCCATGCTTACCATCTCTGACACTGAAGCTGATGCACCCTCCATCACACTTGGACCTCCCAGTGTAGAGGTAGACGTAGAGGTGGTTTCCCCGGACGGGGTGCCCGCTGGAGGTGATCACATGCCTCTCGATATCGTCTCCACCGTTGTATCGCACAAGCAGCGGCATCTCCGAGTCTCCACCGTCGCGAACCTCCAGGAACGAACCCTCGCACAGATTCAGGCCTGCCAGCTGTAACGTTTACATTCGGCGTAAAGGTTTGTTTACATCAATGTTTGTATCGAAAGTGGGTCAAGAACCCATTATTCACGTTAACATCAAAACTAATAAAATGTTCTCAAGAAACGTCATGCTTGGCAACTACAAAAAGATGTGTCTTCCTTGATAAGGGTCTCTGGCCATTGATTTTACGTATGAACAGAACCAGATTCCACAAAGCTTCACTTATATTTGAAGAACACAACACAGAGTTAGATGTGTGGGATTTTGAGGAATACAGATGCCACTTGCACCGGCCTGTGTTTATTTTTTGTGACTGAGTGTCCGAAAAAAATTGGTTCAACAAATATATTTCTTGTGTGAAAGCTACATTAAACGATGCTCCTTCAGATTTTAAAGGTATGTGTGAATCGACCCTTAAGGTTCGTTCACACGTATCGTCACCCTGCCCGTCTCCATCAAAGTTTGTGCTTGTGATGGTGATGGACCCTTAGATGGACAGAATGGGTTCCGCATCCATTCTGGTCGTCAAATGGTCCGTCACCATTGACATAATGTTAAAACGGAGATGGAGACGGACACCGTACGTGTAAACAGACCTTTACTCTTTGCCTACCTGGAATGTGAGCACGCTGTTAGCGGGACCGGTGAAGATCCACACTTTACGGAGTCCCGGCTCCAGGAATGAGTCAGCCGTACACTCGGTCATCCCAGGAATACTACTCGCAAGCACAAGCATATCTTCCGGCACGGTCACTCTGTAGACGGGGTTTGTGTACACTTGAAGGTGAGAAAGAAATTGGAAATTAATGGAGCGAAGAAACTTCACTGGTGACTCGTGTCTAATCATAACAAAGATGGTATGGGCAGGTCAAACTCCGACAGCATCAAACTTCATCATTTAGAATGGGCGCATCATTTCAGCATGGGACCCATTCAGTACGTCTACGTACAAACTCTTGGTACAGATGCATAGTTCGGACGAGTCTTTGGGGTCCATTTACCCAAGGCTTCTGCAACTGCATTTCAATGATACAATGTACACCAAACTACCAGTGCGATCAAAGTGTCGCGTCGCAGACGCTTGGCGTAGGTACCCCTCCTGTATTGTTCACACATGACGATGGCGATAGCGAAAAGACACGGCGTTGGGAACTTCAATGCAGATCGACTGATTGCAATCACCATCAGGGTTACCACATTCCGATCAATTTAAAACTTCTTGTGATCTCTCTGTTTTCAACTTTTTCCCGATGTTTTTTTTTTTTTTTTTTTGGAGGGGGCATTAGAATACATATATTTCACTACCACCACAGAAATATACTGCTAGTACCACCCTCTGAACTATAATCACAACAACCTCATTCTATTCCCCAGTTCGCCAACTCAAAATTTAGTACAATAGCCAAATCCCATCGCAACCCTGATACATCTTTTAATTTTTAAAACTTCAAAAACTTTGGGAAAATAAACTGCAAACTCCCCGTTTTCCTTACGCCGTGGAAACCCTGATCATAGAAAACTCTCGTTTTCGCCTTCGCAATAACTCAGTGGAAATGTGCCTTTCGTGTTCCTCAATATTAACAGTACCTTGAATTTCCTAACAACCCATTTGAAAGCAATGTCACATTCGTATTAGCACCCAAAAAGTCTTTACCTGTGTTTATCCTGAATTCGAAGTTTCCGTGGTTGGCGTTGTCGCTGTTGAACGTGATGGTCATGTGGTTGTTGTGGGAGTAGTACATGGTCGGATCGATGGTCGGATCGACCTCTCCGGACAGACGAGCGAGCGACGGGCTGTCCATCTGAGACAACGTTCTTCCACCGATCGTTATCTCCACGAAGTCTACCTCCGCCTCAGTATCGAAGTCTATTATCTGTTGGGGTTTTTTTTTTTTCAAGAGAACCAAAATTTACATTACTTTAGGTTTAAATTCTAATTCTCACGACCAGCGACAGGTCCCGCTTGCAACGACTAAAAACATACATTAAATAGGTGTTCGTTGTAGCTCGTTTAACAATGTTGTCAGTGGTTTTGATGCAAAGAAGTCCACTCATTATGGTTTGGTGCTTGTTGTAACCGAACTCGTTGTAAATGGGACCCAGTATAATGCAATGGTTATGTGGTTAATGCGTAAGCCTGCTGTATGGGAAATCAGGGTAAAAACCCCAGAGAGTAAGACAGAGTTACTATTCTCAACTCTAAGTGCCACATGATATCAGCAAAAAATAAACGTCTGAATGGCAACTGCCCTGTCTGGGATCTTTGAGTGACACTAGATGTCGTTACAGCTTGTCTGGTCAGAGGTATAAGGACTAACAGAAGCCCTAATGTCGCCAATTCTTTTTCTTTACCGCCCGATCCGAACGACGGGGAAGGTAATGTTTTCACAGGTATCTGTCTGTTCACAGGGGGAATACCCCCTGATCCTGTACTTGGTCATGTCTGGGGTGGGGGTCCCCTAGACTGAACCGGAGTGCCCCCGGGACTTGATAGGGTGTAAACGCCCCCCCCCCCGTGTTTGAAAAGGGGTGACCCTAGACTGGGATACCCTCCCCCCCCCCGCCCCCCCGGACAGGACCACGCCGCGGGAGGTACGCCCCTTGCGGTCACGCAGAAGGACCGTCCTGTTTTAATAGACGCTTACCCGTGCTTCGATCCCAGTTCCGGGTTGTCCCACGATGGTCCACGTGCACGCCTCGTTCGCTACGTAATTCTTCCGGATAGTGTGCGAAGAACCTCCCAGGTTCACTAGGTATCTGCATCTAGTTGCTGGAACATTACAGGGGATAATAATTTTTAAATAATAATTCATTTCGTGATAACATTTATTATTAAACTTTCACTAAATCTGTACGATGCAAGTGGTGAGGTTCTTTCGTCATCTGTCTGGTTTTTTGTGCCAAAGTTCTTGGAACCGGTGCAATGGCTGAGCAGGCACCACGCATCGAACTTCAGTGGTGGATCTTTAAGCCAATAAAATTGAAAAAAAAGATATATTAACCTTAATTCTAGCCTCAACCTTTCCACAAATGTGAACAATTTTCGGATTTTTGAAAAATTTTAAAACATGATTTCTCGGAAAAAAAAACTACATATCCATACAGAATTGAGGCTTGAAGTAATATACGTACAGCAATCTTGTTCGTCGGAGTCATCTCCACAGTCGTTGACACCGTTACACTTCACAGAATCGGGTACTCTGCGTCCGTTAATGCACGGGAAATAGTCTGAAACAGGGAGGAAAAAAACATCTGTTACACACAGCTCTTTCAAAAACTTGAAATTTCCTCAATTTCTTGTAATTTCATTTGATTTTCATTGATATTTCAGGGTGGGGGCATGCCACTTGTCTTGTAATGATAAACCATAAAAGACCCCCTTCCTCAGGTACCAGATGAAAATTGACATTACAAGCACTGCGTGTCCCCGAGCCCCCAGTTCCGTGACCGTGACTGGATTAATCAAGTGCAGCCAAACAATCATTTCTGGCAACACTGACCACCTGTCAAAATGACGACCCCCACATCCAATATGGATTTTATAAACATAATGTGACTGATTATAAAATTTAAAGCAAGGGAAATGAAGTCGTACTCTTCAAGGGAGCTCGCATCTGACAGATGACAGGTAGTTTCTTGTGCGCGTTGACGACCTGAGCTCCGTACACGTAGTAGTTCCTCTGCAAGGTGTCTTGTGCAGCACACACTGCTCGGTCGTACTTGTTGCTCTGAGCTCGTGCGTTTCCGTAGCTCGGCTCACGCCCGCCGAAATACCCTGTCAATGACACAGAATTATTTTAACAAGAATGCCTACCAGCATTGTGTCACGCCTGAAATATCTCACATATCACATATTTTATGTGAAATCTGGAGAACTCCTTGATGACACCACAGTATTAGCCTCATTCTGAGATTGTGATTGTGGTGTCAATAAGACAAAGAGAGCCATCTAGAGTCAGTATTTGAAATTAAGTTCTCTGTCTACATTCAAACACTCAAGCAAGCAAGCAAACAGATGCCATAATACAGAGAAGATAAGTCGCTCTGCTGTCAACAGCAGCAGGCGCGACTAAAAATGGTTGAAAAGAATTAATTCGCACTTTCTATAATTCCATAGTTGTGATGGATTTTCCAACTAGACATTTTATCGACGTTATAGATTTAACGATCCTCTATTTTTACCTGGATAATTTCCAATTTAAACGAGTATAAATGTGTGCAGATGGATGTTTTGTGGGATGTTCAGAATTCATTTTGCTTTATAATATCAATCTGTCAAATGTACTATAAATTGTACGAATATTAGCACCTCTTGACAGTGACAGCCTAACAATCGACTTTTCAATCTAACCTTTGTTATCAAGGTTCCAATGCCATAGAAACAGCAAAAACATAACATCAATTATTTGACATCACATGCAACTTGACCACTTAAGTGAATCAACTGGTCTTACATGGCATCAAGTCTCTATTAAAGGTGAGGTAATCCTAGAATTCTCAATGGACTCGCCGCAAAACTGTGGCAATATTTTTGAAGGGATATTGAATGTTCAAGCAAACAACCTGGAACTTCGTACTATGTTGTTTCAAAGTCTGCAACTAAGTTCTCAAAGGAAATAGTACATATCCAGGGATGTCGTTAGTTTTTAAAGTTGGTGGCCCAATTTGAGTCAGTGGTAGACAAATCTGGCCAGGATTAAATTTAGGCGGTCCAGATCAAAACACAAAATTCATAAATAGCATCACTGGTTATCTTCTAGAAATATTTCAATTCTTTAATAGAACGGATCCGTCAACTTGGGTGGTTAATCTGGACCAGTAGAATGTGAAAGCCAGGGTCAAATTAGGTGGCCACGGACCAACGGCCCTGTGCTATAGGCATCCCAATAGATCCTGGAATTAATCTTGTGTCAATATTAGCATCATCAGCCACATAATTTTCAAGAATATCACGGCATTTTTCAGAATACTGGTAACTCCCTCCTTGGTTCCATCTACACACTCTCCGATATGATCAGTTGCGGAACGGAATTAAATTACGATTGAAATTTAATTTGCAGGGACACGATCGACATAAACAATAAATGGATAAACAACGAGTCTGGACAGATCTTTGCTTAACAAAAAGAAAAGACCAATAAAATAATTATTGCATAATTCGACATCATGGACATAAACAATGAAGAATCGTTAACAACGAGTCAGGACAATCTAGATCCTTGCCCACAAAACTATATAAAATACGGAAATTGTTGCACAATTGCATCATAATGATAATAACTGAATTGGGTAACAGTGTAAGCATTTTGCAAGAACACCAATAAATGTTTCCAGAAATACGCATTATGACCGGATGATAACGCACTTTCGGGAAATGACAACGCACTTTAATAACAGTGTACCAATTTTTTTTCAACGCTCTTTCAAAAAAAGTGCTGACTTCTTCACAAGCTGCATGCTTGATCAAGCAACACCGAAAAAAATGTCTCATGTTCAGGGCCAATTTACATTGGAATTACGATTCGTCTTTTCTTTGCATCGCTCCAATTCAACCCTTATAATACAGAGAATAAAATGATACCTGTAAGAAGTGGCTGTATCACGCCGTTTTGGTCTGAATTGGTTTCCATTTTGGCCGACAGGCCATTCCACTGCCTTGGATTCTCCATCCTGCTCCAACTGTGCAGAATGTCAGTCTGTTCTGCGCATGTTGACTCCGAACTCAGATGCTTTATATAGGCTGTGGCGCGCCACCTGACGGGAAGCTGCTGCTCTCCGCTGATATGATGATACATCTCATTCCACTCTACTAGACTGGTCTGTAAGAAGTAAATTAAAACTAGGCATTTAAAAATTGCCCTGTGTAAGTGCGATAAAAATGACGTCAACAACACTACTTTTATCTCTAAGTAACAAGTAAAGTCAGTTTGATCTTATGTTAAAAGAATGTTATTGCTCTAACTACCCCGGAAATGTGAGAAATTGGGGTTTGTTCCATTCACCTCCCTTCGCTCACTAACACAATTAAGCATCCATTTCCTGGGCCCCTTTGACCAAATTCCAGCAATGGCCAATTCGAAGAGGGGGTGGGAGCTGTGCGCGTACCTCAAATGGACCAAATTTTAGTTGTGGATCCAGCATTTGGTAAAGGGGAACCCAGGAAATGTTCCCAGGTTTTGCTGATGTCACATAGAGCAACTGTGGGAGTAAGCGAGCAAATATCAGGGTCCAGCTTAGGGACCTGGAAGCTCCTGCGTTTATTTTTTTTTGTCAAATGTGTATTTTCCTGCCTTTCTTTGTACCTTTAATTAAACTTACATTTACATGTGGGTTCATTACAACAAGAATGCTGATCAGCATTGTGTCGCACCGCATGAATTAGTTTGTACTCGGTATGATGTTTTAAGAGATGACAAGTGAGATGAAGAGTTAATTGAAGGGATGACAAGTGAGATGAAGAGATTAAGAGTGATATGAAGAGTGAGATGAAGAGATAATAAAAATTCTGGTCTGTAACCGGATTCTCGTTCCACCAAGACCCAGTGTAAATTGTATTCTACTGTGCGAATTTGGTCTTTCATGATTTCTGTCTTGATGCACGCGAGAAATCTGTGAAAACCAATTTACCTTTGGTAGTTGCAGAACTCGTTTATTCTTCTCTGTATTTGTCCAAGTCGAGGTTGCGAGGTAACTTGGGTTACACTTGGCACCAGACCGTCCATAAATTCGCCCTGCAGTACACAGACGAGTTTTCGAATAATTCATGTTCAAAATGTATTTTCTAAAACCATGGACAATACATTATTTGATTTGATTTTCTTGTCAATCTGTGATTGAAAGTTTTATCAATCACTGTGGTTAATTCTCCATATTCCAGCCAATGCTCTTTTATTCAAGAATTTCATTGTGATGTCATCTATCAATTCCACGCAATGTAAAGGGCCTGTGTGAGTCATTTATCCCTTCCTTAAACTGACCTTTCCCTTTGTCCCCTTTTTGTTTTCTTTGATAATGTTCCCATCATCGTCACGTCCAGCATCATCCGACTCTGTAAACAACGAATAACTATTGCCAAGCGCGTAGAATTTGTTGAAGAGGACGACACAGGTATTTCTCGGGAATACTATGTATACAGTTAGTTTATTTTGAACACTACGGTAAGTAGGTTTTACCTGTGCACCATTCAGGAAGCGGAGGAGCAGGAGGGGTGTTATCTGGATCGTCATAGCGACGAAACAATTCTTGCAAATAATCTTCCTTGTAGATGCCTGGCGGTCGTACTTGTGCAAATGCTCTTACTGCTGCTTCAACACTGGATAAAAAGAATAGCCTTTCAAGTCTAATTCGCACATTCCAAATATATTTTTGCCCGTTTTTGCATATCATTTCATTTTTCAAGGCGGGATTATTCGTTTAAGGTTGTCATGTAATATTTTTACCTCCAGTCTTGTTTCTCCACCAAATATGCTATTATAAGGAATCCTGTTCTATTGTAACCATGTGTACAGTGTACGCCTGAAATTGGACAATGATATTAAAGAGATACTCCTTATCATTGCGTGTCTCGAAGATAAGATTTACGGATTTTTGAGGATATATCAAATAAGTCTGAAATCCTTTTGACAATGCAAACTTCGCCAAGTAAGTTAATGATCTACAGTATTTCAGTCGTGGAAACTTTTATTGCGCACTGTATTTGAGAATAAAGTCACCAACCTATCACATCAAGAGGCCTTTGTCTGATAAATCCATCACAGATATTAATAAATGTTTGAGTCTGTTCCACCGAAGGAGTTTCACCATGCCTGTATCAGTTTAAAAAGACGAAAATGTTGAGCGCTGCTTCGTATATTGTACGAACAGTGATGCTCAAAACAAGGATGCTCACCACCTGTATTTTAAACCATATGTCTAACTCCATTATTTACGAAACTATGGACATTTTATGTGGTAATAAAATGCAAACCAACATAAATTGCCAGTACTTATGGAAAAAGCATATTTGGCGTCCAAATTTGCCTGAGTGATTGTTTAGACACTGCGCGACTAAAAATCATCTCACTGCCAAAAAAATAACATGATATCTGTAAATACAAGGTAAAATTCTCTACCCTCGCATCTGCAGTTTTAAGTAGCGACATTCATGCCTCTCCTCAATCACAGATTTGTCGTAGAATCTACTTGTGTACGTTAGGTCAATAACGAAACCCAACTTAATCTGCAACAGAAAATATTATCTAAAAATATACAAACAAAATAAATTAATTAAAATTATGTCATTTTATTATTGTTTTAAAATTATGCCATGCTTGTTTCGTGGACTGAACGGATTCCTACGAATCAATACTGTGATATGACCAATGTGTTCTCTGAGGGCATTTGATAGACATACGTTTCGTTCCTTAAATCCCTGGTCTGACAGTGTCATACCTTCTTTGCCTTTGCAGACAGGAAGAGCATGTCGACATCAAACCGGCATTCCTCTGGAATCTGGTCGTCATATTTTGAATCTAACATCGTCTTAAACGGAAGAAACTTATCTGAAAACCAACATAATATTCGTTTCAAATCGGCTTCGATTTGAGCCAGGGGAAGACTGATCCCTGCCAGGGGATGAAAAATATCCCAAATCTAAATCCGCACTGTATGACAACCAAACTTGAAATGAGCCCCTTCCCACCAAATACAATGGAACTCCATTCAAAAACGAACATTAATCATTTTTTGGCATTTTTATTGTCTTAACTTGACCTCCTCAGATTGTGTATTCACTGCAATTAACAACCTCAGGCCCTATCGGGCCCTCTGGTTGTTAATTTCCATGAATCCACATTATTTTTTCAGTTCATGTGAGCTGAATATTTCGCACTATTTCTGGGCTTTACATCTCCTTGGACCAGCTATTTCACCAACTGATAGAATCTAAATCTAGATCTACACAGTTGGACAGACATGTTGTAGATCTGGCGTGTACTTGTTTAACCGTGAGCAATGTGGATTACTTCAAGAAGAAATCAGTGGTTCCTATGCAATGCTGTGGTCCAATCCAAGTGAAAATGATATCATAAGAAAATGGTAAAAAAAACTGCCTTTAAAATTGTTGTCAATGCTGTAAAAAGTGAAATCTTGTTTTGAACCCATTCACATGTGAGAAATGGGCTGCAAGCAGAGACCTCAGTTTTGTTGCAAGTAACCCCAAAGCTCACAAAATCAATTGGTTGCCAAGTGTGAAACTTTTCTGCTCCAGTGAGTTTCGTACAAGATTTTTTTCCTCAAGTGCAGGCACTTAAACTTTTCTGCTCCAGTGAGTTTCGTACAAGATTTTTTTCCTCAAGTACAGGCACTTAAACGCCCTTTGGTGTAACATTTCTGTACCAGGTGTAAACGTTTCAGATGTTTGTAAAGTATTTTGGGACGCCTATGGTATTCCGATTCAAGTTATCTGATACAATTCTCTCGTCATTGCCCGCCAAAATGTGCCAATCACATCTATTCTAACTGGTTTCACACTGGCTTTATGAAAGAATTTTGACGTCGGCCTATCACTGATTGGTTCCAAAGAAATGATATGGAAAACCTGTTAGGTGTTTTCTCGTTCACGTAATCAAAAGACGTGGAATGCACGTGGAAGGCATGTGCATGGCCAACTGCAATATTACCCTGTTGTTCTATGGGTGATATCTGGCCACGAAATTTTTAAGACGGAAAAGATTTCAGCCACTTATCCGCTCAAGTTCAAAAGACATTCCCATTTTAATTTTGTCATTCTTGATTGAACTAGTTTTTAAAATTTAAACTAGTTTTCCACCGTTTCTACAACAACTAACAAGGATGCTTCAGATTCAGAAAGAAAAAAGTCCTGTTTCAACATTTCTGTTTCAACGCTCTGGGACTGAGTCACGGGAGTCGTGCATGTCCAGTGACGGGGCATATTGTACTGGACTCGATTGAACCTACCCTCTTTGCACCCGTAGTTACTATTGTGATGAGATGTTGAATCCCAGGTCCGGGGTGCCTTTGAATACAGTTTGTGCATATTTGTTTGTATCTAGATCTACATGTTGTGAAAGATGTATTCTCACAGATTGTAGCCTATCGTAATCTCTATTGCCCCTTTACACCAAGCGTCAGCGTCAACGTAGAGTCAATGCTGTCATGATGCCTGTGACATAATAGCTCTCATTGAAATCAATGGAGTCACTCCAAAATGGGTTGCAACCCATTCTGGAGCAACTCTACTTGTTTCCATTAATTTCAATGAGAGCTATGTCACAAGCATCATCCCAGCGTTGACTCTGCGTTGACACTGATGCTTGGTGTAAACAGGCCCTAAAGGTTATATGGACTTATCTTACCACATTTCAAAAGCCACTTTATCTATATTTAATCAAAAGGTTTAATTTGTTTCGGCATTGTGCTCAATCACTAGTATGGTAGTTTTCTTTTCATACAAAACTCTCCAGATTGAACACTGTTTTTACTGCCTTAAAATGTTGGTGCATCGCAAAGATGAAGTGAGTGTATCAATCTCTGGAAATTACCTTACATTACATTGTTTTGCAATTTCAGTCAGATCTTAACTTAAATTTCCCTAATTTTAACATACTAACGGCACTACAAAAATATTAATTACGATGACATCATGCGATAGTTGTTTTCACTTCGAAATTTCTTTCTGCAAAAATTATTTATTGTGATTTCCAGGATACATATTTTAAAATAGTCATTTCCAAACAGAAACGACAAGATCTGCAACACTGATTTATGTCGTTACTAAAAACTTTGTGTAATATTTTATGCTGATTTCCATCGTAAATAAACATGTTGTGAGCTCGTGATTTTCTTTTCTTTTCTTTCATATTTTCTGACCGCATACGTGGTACAAGGACAATCACATTTTTTTTATTTTCACCTTTTATCATCATCTCAGTTTGACTGAATAAATGAGGATTATATTACAACACGCATCAAGTATGTTGAAATAATTAAGCAGTTAATAAATTGTCAAATTTTTGGAGTTTTTCATTGAAGGCAATTTACCTATTCTGATCTCCAAGAAATGTAAACTTTGTAATCAAGGAACTTCTGAAGATTTCGTGGAATCATCAATTCCTTAATTTTTTCGGGTACGTTTTTGTGTCCCATTTGCCTCAGAACTGCTGATCTAGCCATTTCCATGAGATCAATGCATTTTGTCCTGCTTTCAATAAGTGTTTTGACATCCTTTGGCATTTCATTGAACGCTGCTTTTCCACTTTCATCATTGTTCATCCATGCAGTTAAATGACTAGTTTCAGCACCAGAGTTGATGAGCAATTTGACAAGTTGTGCGTTATGTCTTGAAATTGCATATTGTAAAGGTGTTAGATTATCATAAACTGTTCTTGATAACCTCTCCACATCACTGTTGGAATTTAGCAGCATTTCTGTGAATTCGGTTTGTTCGTCGTCGCAATCCCTGATAACAGCTTGGGTAAGAACGTTGTCACCATTTCTATTCACAGTGTTCAAGTTGGCACCAGCTTCAACAAGTCGATGGAACACAATTGGATTGGTTGCATGGCTCACGACCAAAGCTTCGCCGTTAGCATTCAGCATGTTCACATCAGCTCCTTTGGCGCACAGCAGATTGACAGTTTTCATCGCTGACTTGGAATATTTATCGTGTACACCTAGGTCTGGATTGGGAGTTGTAGTAGCTAGTTTGTTGACAGCCCTGTGTATTGCAGCCTGACCATCATTGTTTTGATGATTGACATTGATGTGAGAACGATTCAACAACAATTCAACTATTTTACATTTACCATTCGCCGCGTCGATCAGAGGAGTATTTCCGAACTTGTCAATGGCGTTAAAGTTTGCTCCTTCCTTCAACAAAATTTCAACACTTTGCTCGCAACCTGCGGCACACGCCGCGTGAAGCGGGGTTCTGTCCCTTGAATCTGTGACATTCACATCATGAAACGAACACAGCAAACGCGCTAAACTACCAAAATTGTTCTTCATCGCCAACATCCAAGGAACGTTGGAATCTTTGTCACCCGCAAGTAGATCGGCTCCTTTGTCAATGAGAATTTTTGCTATTTCAATATTTCCAGCAGAAGCGGCCCAATGAAGCGGTGTTCGCATCGCCACTTCGTCTTTCATGTTCACATCGGCTCCTTTGCTCAGAAAATACTCAACTGCCTGGATATGTCCGTATCTCACAGCCTCGTGAAGTGGGGTGGAGCCTTCGAATTTGTTTTTCAGGTTCACATCTGCTCCGGCCTCCAGAAGAATTTCGCCAAGACGAAGCGTGTTGGAGACCTCAGATGGCTGTTTAAAAGGGGGCGTGACCTTTCGGGCAATTGCGTGCAACCCTGAACCATCATGTCGCGAAGCATTAGGATCCGAACCATGTTTCATGAGAAGTTTTAAAAGTTCCGCGTTATCGTGGTCGACAGCGCTAATTACAAGAGGGTACCATTCATTGAACTGAGACACACCTGCTCCAGCACTAAGCAACAAATCCACCATTTCACAGGAGTTGTTGCTGATCGCAATCAGTAGCGAGTAGTTGAGTTGCTCGCGGTATTTTTCCTGCTGGGAGGGGTAGTTTGGGAACATGTTGGCCGTTGGAGCGCTCTGCAGATTGTTCGGATTTTGCGCCTTTTCCTCCAATATTTCACGCAACAAGTCGACGTTTTTGGTGGCAGTGACGTGGACAACACTTCTAAAATTATCGGAAAATTAAATGTTTGAAAAAAAAACACAAGAAATTAAAAACTTCAAAATATAAAATATTTGTGTGAATAATAAATAAATACAAAATCTACAATGAAAATTACGACAAAGATACTCGAAATCTAAAGGAAGGGTTTAATTACCTTTGGAAACTTTCTTTGTAGCTGTTTTCCAATCTTTCTCTTTCCGATAGGTATCGGGTGAACCAGGGAAGGGGCTTCGTCTGCTCGTTCGTCACATCTTCAGAGCATTTTCTTTTCATTGCATTTTCTGACCATTCAGCAAGATCTATTTCATCATTTTTCAGTAAATCTTTGTAGACGTCAGGCATGAAGCTGAAGCCATGACCACTTGGTACAAAGCTATTGAAGACAACGCCACCAGAAGGGCTCTTCTGCATAACTCGCTCTTCATCGCGTTTCTTGCGCAAGGCTCTCAGCTTGCCAGTCTTTGATTTCCATTCCTTGTACCTTTGTGCCTTCTTGAAGGCAACCTTCTTGCTGGATGTGCTACTCATCGTGAAATGTTTATAGAGTTAACACAACAGTTTTGGTGTTGCACAAGGAGAAATTTCTGCTTTTATATGTCTGATATGATCACGTGATCGACGTCAGACGAACGATTTGCGACCTGCTCCGACAGGTTTGATCTTCCAGAGGCTACAGTTGGGCGTCTTCAAATTTGTAGTTCACTTAGAACTGATAAATTACACCAAAAAATGCTTTTTAGATGAATACCCAAGATATTTCTCGATTTAAAGAGGGTAGTTCTGTCCTTTGAAGAGGTGTAACCTAAAATGGCGAGTTTGTCTTCTGCCAATAATTGTTATTTCCTTTCTGATCCCAGACCGATTTAACTTCTATTTTTAGCAGTAAAATGACGTAATTTTGGGATCCTGCTCAGGCCTGCCTGATTGTCAATCAGTGCCATCTATAGGCAATACGATCAGAAACAGCAAGTGAGTTCATTGTGTTTTCCATAAATTCAGTTTCCTTGCGAAGTTATTCGCGAATAGAAAACTTTGCTACATCCAAGTAGAGTCATTCGAGTTTTCCTGTATTTCGTAATTTTCTGCCAGCATTGACATACCATGGGTCGCAACCATTGAATGTCAATGTTGACAGAATTCAGCCAGGATTTGGCTGAAAATTACGAAATATAGGAAAACTCGAGTGGAAATGCTAAAAAAAAAAAATAGGTCCATGGGACCTGTGCTGATTTAAACAGTGAAACATTGCCTTTGAAGTCACGAAAATTATTGTTACTATGTTTTCAAAGTTACGAAACACTACCATTATTATACTTTAATACCTGTGATATACTATATTTGTGTCTATTATTGTTCTGAGTAA
>JBCAUG010071255.1:0-22821 GCA_038406175.1 Haplosyllis leylae | reverse complement strand
AATAATAAGAACCGGACGTCGGGGAAAACAAGCGACAGCAACTGAATTTAAGCAGCACATGCGTCTGTGGCCTATGTGGATAAGTATTTAACCATAGATCCAATGATGGTCAGTGTTGTGAGTTGAAATCCAGCTGGAGGCAACTTTTAAATTGTTTTGAATTTCTTCATACAAATTCAGGCTTAAAATATAAATGTGATCTTATCATGAAAAACTTGAATGTACTGCTACAAACGTCAAAAAAATGTGCCAAAATGGCACAGAAAATCACAACAATTGTATAAAAGGGTCTGAGGATCGAAGGTGCCAAAAAAGTGCCCGACCATGAAGATGGTAAAATAGATGCCCTCACTCAGGACAATCAAACCTGGGCTTTAGGATTGCAGAGATAAACCACCCTACCGAGAAATATATCCGTTTAAACTGCAATGAAATAATAAAGAAATCACCCTGCCGTGGAGGTCATCTCGATTTGGTCAGATACCCTCAGGTCTTCAATTGTGCAGAATTCGAAACAGTTTTCCTTAGTTACCACTTTCACTTTTCCTTAGTTACCAATTAACTCCTGCTTCTTATTAATAATAATTTGCGATGGCATACTGATGTAAATTTACCTTAATTGTAATGTGAATAAATGCAAATGGAACAATTTTAGCTGTTTCGTATTCCGAAAGGTCTTACACGAGGATATGAAATGAATAACTGGAAATTCCATTGCGATTTTCTATAATTCGTTATTTTCTGCCTGGCAGAATCCTACAAGCATTTACAGAGAAAAGCAGAATAAATATTGCCTCTAGTGGGCATTGAACCCACAACCTCTAGACCATCGCTCTGATGCTCTACTGACTGTGTTAGGCACCACATAACATACTGGACATACTGGATTATTTCTGGAATCCATAGAGCATGACGTCATAAGGCCTCAATAATTCACACAGTTAATTAATAGTGACTCAGCTCAGTTGGTAGAGCATTAGAGTTATGATCTAGAGATTGTGGGTTCAATCCCCACAAGAGACATTGTTTTATTTTATTCTTCTCCACCAATGCTGGCAGGATTCTTCCAGGATTTGGCAGAAAATAACGAATTATAACGAATTATATTACCTCTGGAATTTCCATGACGCAAACGAAGAACGCTTTGAAATACGAAAAAGGTAACCATCTTGCGAGATGATTTCTTTTCTGAAAACGAAAATATTCTGTTGTGTGACTAATGATCACTTTATACATTCTGGTGGAGACTATGTCGCCTTCTCTTATTGTGTAAAAAGACCCTCCGTCCAGAGATAAAAAAGTACCCTACCATGAAGAGGACAGATAAAGGCATGGGTAATTATACCTTTACAGTGGACAATGTATTGGAGGGTAAATAGAGATAATTGTTGAGAGAAATTACCCTACCGTGAAAGACATTTCCCAAAGTTTGAGTTCGGAGTTCGAGGACGGACCGACACTGTATAATATAAATTTCACATCTCTCAAATATTTAAATATCAATTTTTCAATTTAATTTTGTAGATTTACCGCCGACGGTAGAAGGACAACTACCAGCCATGGCTGGTTACATCAAAAGGTAGGCTCCCCTTCCAGCTGTTTTCTATGTTTGTTCCCTATGTTTTCCTAAGAAGCTTGAAGAGAATGATATCTGGGCTCGAAGACCATCTGAATTTTTCCTATTTTTAATTTAAAATTCAATTAATTTGATCAGTTTTTTTTTAAAACAAAAACAAAATAATCCTATTTCGTGGAAGACACAGAAAAGAACATTCAGTCATGCTTCAGTGGTTCCAGTCAAATTCTTCAAAATTGACAAATCCAACACAAACAAGAGAAACACGATTGTACTTACGCTGTGATTCCATGATTCCATGTCTTCCTCACAAGTAGATGGAATGGCTGGCGCCCCACCTGGTTTGGCTCACAGTGGGGATGGGGATTGTCAGCACCTCAACAAGCAACAAGCCGTGCCAATCAACACACCAACAACCATAACGACGCCACTTACAACCCATACAACACCACAAGGAATCCTAATACAACAATCTATAACGTAAGTACATTATTTTATTTTATGTCCTACTATAACAAACGCAATCGAGTTTTTCCGTTTCTTTTTCTGCAGTAATTTTGTAAAATTTATGCAGAATATTAGAAGCATTGGTATTTTGCTTTGTAACTTACGTGTGTTGTAAACAAATACCTGTACAAGAAGTAAAATTTACTAAGTGAAATACATACTTGCATTACAATTTTAAACCTTAGTTGAATTTTTTCCAAAGTTAACAAATCTTTGGTCCTATGCGGATTAAATCTTTAATTGTCCCAATGTAAATCTCTTTGACAGGTTAAATTAGACAGTAAACAAAATTTGTTTGTACAGATGTACAGTGGAAGAAGTCCTTCTGATCCAGTGTGGAATGGACAGACCGGGAGTCCCTAAAAACATTTATATTTTTTGTTAGAATTGGCTATCCCTCTAATCTAGTGTATTTTTGTTGTTAGCATGGACGCAGCCGCAGTGGAAACAGTCCATATGACCCAGTGTATCAGAAAAAGCGTCCAGTACGTTCCAAGAACAGACGTCTTGCCGTCGCTTTCTCTGCTCTGCTCGTTGCCTTCTTGATGGCTATGACGGCAAACGTCATTCTTATCTTTGAGGCAAAAGGTAAGATTAATATTTCAAGGTGGACAGGAACCTACAGCTTCGAAAACAGTGTACAATAGCAGTATAGTAAATATATTCAAACTAGATCTATTTACAAATGTACATAGCAAGCTATTTCTTTCAGCAACATTTGCGTCGCATCTTTGCTTTGTACAATTGTCTTCCGTTTAAAATTTCCTTTTATTCGGTACATTATAAATCAATAAAGTAACCCTGCACGGCAACGGTTTCCAAGCTCTCGAATGACGTCATGACGACAGATTATGACGCTAAATATGTGTGCAGAAAATAGCACTATTTCATCACGAGGATCACCATTCGAGAGCTAATCAGTATGATTTCCTTTTGGAACAACAATATCCACTGAGTTGGTACAAGTCAAGTTCAATGCATTTCACAATAGGGGATTTTGATAGTCCGGAGGAACCATGCGCCGAGTTACTGTAATTCGATTTTGGATTCTCCGATGGAACATAAACGTATTGTATTGATTTGTACTCCAGGTAATAACAGTGGATCTGCAGGAAGTGGACTGACACCAGTGACAGTGCGGATGCCTGGAACGACGACTCTTCCTGGAGAGTTCACTGATGATCTGAACGACAAGACATCTGCTGCCTTCAAGGAGAAAGAGGCTCAAGTCTGTGACCAGGTAAGATGATTCACAGATGATCTGAATGACAGTACATCTCCTGCCTTCAAGGAGAAGGAAGCTCAAGTCTGTGACCAGGTAAGATGATTCACAGATGATCTGAACAATCAGACATCTGCTGCCTTCAAGGAGAAAGAGAGGGGCAGAGATAATTCCATTGAATGAGTTCTTATTGACAATGCCATTCGTCATCTTTCTTTATTACTAGCCATGACCAATCATTTGTAGGATTTGTACTTTGGTGTTTGTTATTGTCATGGTAACAACCTTGTGGACAAACAGACAGACATTCTAATTAAGACAAATTTGCTTTTCTGACAACTATGATAACCCACATTGTCAAACATTAAACTCTAACCCTTACTTGTTATTTATTCTGTTACAGATTACTGCTGCCATGATGGCAAACAACTTGCTGGGCTCCTATGATGGATGTGAGACACTGTCTATGAGGTACATCACAATAAGACAATAATTTATAGTGGGAAACGTAGAAATCTATGAGAGGGATCTGGTAAATTCACTTGCACCTCATAAATAAACCATATAGTTCCTTATTAAATTTTGTTGAAATATTATTATCTAGACCAGGAAGTATCATAGTTGAAATGAACATACGGATGAACTTGCCATCTGGTGAGACAATGGAGACCGTGTACGAGATGACCAAGAATGCGTTACAGTCTCCCGGAAATCAACGAGAGGGCGTTACTGTGCTGGAGCCCCTAGAGAAAGTTACTACCGTTATTGGTAAACAAATATATTCTAAGTTATAAATACAATGAAGATGTGTGCTTAAATTTTCAACCTTCTCAGATTGGAATAATGTTACAGAACAGCTGATCAGATCAAATACCATTTTCACAAATTATGCTTTCCATCAACTCGACATAATTTTAAAGCCTTTTTTTGCAGTTTTATTATATTTTCTGTTCTATTCTTTAGGAGAGGACAATTGTGAAGATGTTACCTGTCAGAATGGCGGCTCCTGCGCTGATCTTGGCGACCGTTACTTGTGCGAGTGTAACAGTGGATTCTATGGTAGAGACTGCGAGAATGAAATCCCATCTGTTCAGCCATCTGCAACGGAAACAGAATGTCACACATCAACTGTCACAGAAGTCTCAACAGTTATTGAAGTGTCCACAATGATAGAGGTCTCCAGTGTTGTGAACGAAGTTAGCCCTTCCTGTGCTCCCACGGCACCAGAAGTCAACTATTGTGCAGATGGTCCATGTCAAAACGGAGGTATCTGCCGTAATCTTACAGATGGTCATCTGTGCTTATGTCCTCCGGAATGGACAGGAATGGACTGTGAAATGGGTGAGTATAGTGACTATTAAATATCAATTAGTGTTTTGAGGAAAAACATGTCAATTATGCTCAAATATTGCCAATAAATTCAACGAATTAACTGACAAAAATATATATGATAAAAACATTTCTGTGTTAGCACCTATTAGATCTACCCCTTGTGTGAAAACCAGGACACTTCCCCATCATCAGAAAGACAGTTAACAGAGAGTATCTTTTAATTGACCCTAATTCCCACTTCATTTATCAAATGTTCTGAAATCAGTGAATTGACTGACTTTCAGTTTCATTCTAAGAAGATTCTATTAATTGGTTTTGTAAAAAGTCATTCCAAATTCGACGTGATATTTCCGTAATCTACTTTCCAGTTAAACTTTTAAGATTGAAACGTTCATTTACAGATGTTGACGAGTGTTCAGAAACCATGTACATCTGCGGTTTGAACTCAACCTGTAACAACACTGAGGGAGGCTACAACTGTGAATGTGAAATGGGATTCGTCAAAGAAAACGGATACTGTGTTGGTAAGATAGTTTGAGTAATTTTTGTTTTGGGTTATTTTAAGCAATTCTGTAGAATCTATAGAATCTAAAACCAATTACGCAAAAACTCGAATAAAGCAATGTCCGTGTAATAGACATATTTGTGGAAGAGTGTTTAATGTTGCAAAAGTACATGTTGGAAAATTCTTGCAGACGTCAATGAGTGCTCCATGCACAACGGCAACTGCACCGACAACTCCTACTGCCTCAACGTCGGAGGGTCCTACGAATGTCGTTGTAAAGATGGCTACAACATGACCGATAATGGCGTCTGTGCAGGTAAAACGCATAGCAACTGTTAGAAACAAAAGAAGACTGTGGATTCATGAAAAGTCGCAACAGGCTGGCTCATTACTGTGTGATGTCATTATGACATCATTATGACAAATTACCACCATTTACTGCAGTCTAAGGTAGATTTGTCTAAGGTAGACTTACTTACCATAAAAGTGCCAAGTCATTTCCTAAAATTCCTAGGTTCTCTGGGGGGGATATATGAGCCAGATCAAAATTAGGGGGTTACCCTGGCCAGGTCAGACAGGGGGTACCATGGCCAGATCAGGAGAGGGGGTACCCCTGGGCTGGGATGGGGCAACCCTTCCCCTCGGCTAGGATGGGGTACCACCCTGAGATAGGACAGCATACCGAACACTTGCTACGCGGCGGATGGTATGCCTCTTGCGTTCACTTAGGAGGACTTTCTTGTTTGTTAAATGTATAATGCCTTGTGATTAAAATTGTCTTTTGTATGTAGATGTGGATGAGTGCCGAGATAATACTGATGATTGCCCATCAAACTCAGTCTGCATCAACATCCGAGGATCTTTCGAATGTCCCTGTAAAGACGGTTACTCTATGACTGATGGACTTTGTACAGGTTAGTAAAAGAGGAAAGAATGTTTCAGTAAAGAACAGTTACTGACAGATAATTGGGGGACATGTTTTAAGACAATTAAGTGCCTCGCATTTTCCAGCCAAATAAAAGACTAGACCTAGTCATTTAACCTACACAAACAAACATCAGCTTGCTGTAATATCTTCAATTAAGGCACTAATTTGTGACTACAAAAAATTTTTCATTTATTTCGTTTGACATATGTTTATTTCTTTTCAGATGACAATGAATGCATTTCTACCAACCCATGTGAACACCCAGAGAACAGGGACTGTTTGAACATAGAAGGTGGAGTGGCCTGTCCATGTAAACTAGGGTACACCTACAACGACACCAGTGGAAGGTGTGAAGGTAAGTTACACCAAGAGAACAGTGACTGTTTGAGCATAGAGGGTGGAGTGGTCTGTTCATATAAACTAGAGTACACCTACAACGACATCAGTGGAAGGTGTGAAGGTAAGTTACCCCCAGAGAAAAGGGACTGTTTGAACACAGAGGGTAAGTACATCCTTTACAAAAAGAGGAAAAGTTTTAAGGCAAATTGTTTCTCTCTCACGAATAATTAATAAGGTAAACAAAATACAAAATAGGCAATGACAAATTGCCTTTGGAATCTGAACTTTTGTTGCCATAGATTATAATGTTAGAGAATGTTTTCTGAATGTTCTACTTGGAGTTACTCTTCATTGTACTATAATTTTGTTTATAGATGTTGATGAATGTGCAAAGACAGAGGACATCTGTGGCGCCAAATCAACCTGTGAAAACAGTGAAGGAAGCTATACCTGTGAATGTGAAACTGGGTACGAGAAGATTGATGGAAGCTGCCTTGGTGAGTATAGTTTCTGTGATAAACAATTTTTTTTGTAAAACGGGCATATGTCATCAATCTAGAAATAGGCATTATTATTGTTGCCTTTTTCTTAGTTTTTTTTTTAATTGTAGATGTGGATGAGTGCATCGACCACACTGACGATTGTCCCTCGAACTCAATCTGCGTCAACACTCGCGGATCCTTTAAGTGTCCCTGTGAGAGAGGATACACTATGACTGATGACGGTTGTTTTGGTATGTACAGTACGAATTAAACCTATTAACAAGAAAGCCCTCCTGCGTAAACGCAAGAGGCATACCACCTGCTGCGTGGCAAATGCTCGTCCGCATCCCTGGATTGGGGGGGGGGCAGGGTGGGGCTACCGATCCCTAGCCAGGGGGACCAGGGGCAGGGCGGGGATAACCCATCCCTATCCTTCGGATGAAGGCGGTAATAATGACCGTGATGAAAAAGAAAATAGATAGCAAGTATGGCAAATTGTTTCAACAATGCATTATCTTTTTGTAACAGATATCAATGAATGTAATTCTTCAAACCCTTGCGGAGTTGATCACCCAGAGAACAGGGATTGCCTGAACACAGAGGGTGGAGTGGCCTGTCCATGTAAACAGGGGTACATCTACAATGACACCTTTGGAAGGTGTGAAGGTACATTACATCAAATACTTATTTTAAAGCTTTGTATCTTATTCAAATGCATTTCTGCATTTGAGCCAATTAATAGAAACATGAGCTCTCTTGAGTTCCCATTATTAGCTTTATTCCCCCAAAATTATGTGAGCTATTGTATCTTGTAGAAATAATTTACACACTGACGCCACTAAATAGATGTGCAGTCAACTCCACCTGTGAGAACAATGATGGCAGCTGTACATCAGAGTGTGAAGCTGGATACGAGATTGTCGACGGAAGGTGTCTCGGTAAGATTACGGTACCAATCTCCATTAATTATGCGAGGTCTATTTGCGTGATGTAGAGTGGCAGTAGGTCTCAGGTATGGCTGAGACTGTAAGTCACTGGGGCAATTTTATACCTCTATTACTAATGATCTCTCGACTGGATCTTATGTCTGTTCCTCATAAGCCTGGCCAGGGGGTACCCAGTCCTGGCTGGGGGGTGTGTCCCAGACTTGGCGGGGGGTGGGGTTCCCCTCAATGTGGACAGACAGACTCACGCCTGTGAAAACATTACCTTCCCTCGTACTACGTACGCGGGTGGTAATTACTTGAAAGAAACGTAATGTTTAACGAAGAGACAAGGTTCTGCCATTATTTACTGACGTTTATTTGTATGCTAGACGTGGACGAATGTAGCCAAGACTGTGTCGATTGTCCTCCAAACTCAATCTGTATCAACACTCGAGGATCTTACGAATGTCAGTGTCAGAGAGGATACACTATAAGCAATGACAACTGTATAGGTTTGTAGTCACGAAGCCTTCATTGGGAAATAAATGCCATCATAGATAAAAACATATCAATACTACATTCCTAACTGTCACAATAAATGGTGTCTTTGCACTATCATTGGTACCAGATGTCAATGAATGCAACTCTGCCAACCCTTGTGAAGTTGAGCACCCAGAAAACAGGGATTGTGTGAACATAGAGGGAGGAGTGGTCTGTCCATGTAAACAAGGATACACCTACAACGACACCAGTGGAAGGTGTGATGGTAAGTTAAACACAATGAACAGGGACTGTCTAATTATAGAGGATGGATTGGCCTGTCTATGTAAACAAGATACCAGCTTTATTTGTGAAAGTAAGTTTCACTCAAAGAACAGGGTTTGTGTAAACACAGAGAATGAAATCTGCTACTAACTGCATCAGTTTGAACTAAAATAGTCTAGATAATTATCACTTTCAGAAAATAAACTGTACAGTGAAAGCTATTGCACCGTCTCCTTCCCTTTTGATATGTCATTTGAATTTTGAGTCAACTTTTATTTACTTTTCTGCATAAGAAAGTATTTTTACAGATGTTGATGAATGTGCAGAGACTGAGAACATTTGTGGCGCCAACTCAACCTGCGAAAATAATGACGGAAGCTACACTTGTGGATGTGAAGCTGGTTACGAGAAAATCGACGGAAGCTGCCTTGGTGAGCGTAGTTTTTTTGTCTTTAATGCAGAAGGTTAATTAAAGACATTGTTGCTTGCTGAGGTTTGGACCTATCTTATTTTTCTTGCTATTTTCTGTTATTGTTGCAGATGTTGATGAATGTCAGGACAACACTGATAATTGTCCTATGAACTCTATTTGTATCAATTTACGGGTTTCTTTTGAGTGTCAGTGTGAAAGAGGATACATAAAAGAGAATGAAAATTGTATAGGTACATACATTACATCAATACAGTTTTCTATACTCAAACATTATGTAACGTTTAAGAAAATAATAGCCAGATTAAGTCCTTTCAAATAGATAAGGATGAATGCAGTGATGGCAGTCCATGTGGAACTGAGGCAGAGAATCATACAATGTGTCGTAACACAGAGGGAGGGTTTGAGTGTCCGTGTATAAAAGGGTACACCTACCAAAATGGCATGTGTAGGGGTAAGTAAATTTAACATCAAAACTTACAGCGTCTTCTGAATTTGCCTCTGATCCGGTGAAGGTGCCATTTGTAAGTAACTAAGGAAAACCCAAACTAATTATTGACATACTTGCATCATCCTCAAAAAGTTGGGTCCTTAAATAGACTCTACAAAACTATAATCATTGGCTATACTATTAAATCTAGGCAACCATGGAATTTGGGTACAATTTCAGAAACGTCAAGTACAGAGATTTCCTTCTCCAATAGAATTGTATTGGTGGGGAAATGGCATCATGCCCCAAAAATTGAGACATCATGCCCAGAAAAAGTGAAAACTGTCCGAATTTCGTGGTTGCCCAGTTTGAGTAATACAGCCAGTGAAAGAATTGTTTGGTTTCATTAATGTAACGTTATGAACTTTTTGAAATTTTATCGATTTTTTCCAGATGTGGATGAATGTACTGGTGAACCGAACATTTGTGGCGCCAATTCAACATGCAGGAACACAGCCGGAACCTACTCGTGCGCATGTCACTCTGGATTTGAAATGGTGGACGGAAGTTGTCAAGGTGAGCATACTTCTTCCAAATTGGAAGTTTTGATATTCCTTCAACAGTTTCCTGTTTTGTCAAGTTGAGATGTTTAAGCTAGATGTGTGCCAGCTAACCTTTCAATTGATTATAAATCTAGTTTAATATGTCTTCAAAATTGATAAACTTGATGTTCACTTATAGATGAAGATGAATGTGGAAACAGAAACAACAACTGCAGCGATAATTCTAACTGTTTCAACACTCGGGGATCTTATGAATGTCTTTGTGTGCGAGGCTATGAAAAGATCGTGGCAACAGGAGAATGTCAAGGTTAAAAAATCTGTCTTGAGGTTCAATTATGATTACAATCAATATGTACTGAAGGCTTACTTAATTTTCATGCTTCGACAATAATCATCAAATTAGAATATTTTAGAATATTTGTAAATTGAGCGGACCTCTGCATTTCAAGCATTCTTGCCATTGTTGTTGTGCTTACTGATAGAATCGTTTTTTGGTTGTGCACTAAGTGCATACCAAGATTTCTGACTCATGTGTAAGTATAAATGAAAGTTAGGATACATGTTAGTATACTTTGGATATGTCATCTATATCCAATATAATTTTCCAGATGTAGATGAATGCCAGGAAGCCAGCACATACTGTTCCATCAATACCAGATGTACCAATCTGCCAGGAACTTATGATTGCGCATGCGTTGAAGGATACGTAAAGGAGAATGATGGAGATGAGTATATTGGACGTCCTGGTTGTGGTGAGTTTAGAAACATTGCATTATTTAATTTCGCGGCGGGGGGGGGGGGTCTGTAGATTAGTCGAGCGCAACCAGTTCTTGAATTATGTCAAGCTTAAATGAAACGGATTTGACGAAGGCTCTTTGTTAAGTTTCAGAGGCCCCTAACTCTGGGGCATACAAATTCAGAAATTCCATTTTCAGAAACCTCTTTGCATACAAATTCACAAATGCTTGATTCCAGAACCAAACCTCCCCCCCTTGTGATGGTTTATAACATTTCATAAAAGCAGACGAGATTTCAAGTTAAAACACTTTTATAACATTTTACAAAAGAGATGACAAGTTATGAAAGTGTGAAACTTTTACAGGTTACTTTAGACAGTTAGAGATGCTTTCCTCTTTGTAACGTTATGTAACTTTCCAATGTTGCCCGCAAAATTTTGTGATTCATTCTGTTCTTAGGAACTTGTGATGCAGGGTTCGGTTGGAACGGCAACAATTGTACCATTTGCTCAACTAATGAGTACAAGTTTGTTGTTGCGAATCGGATATGTGAGCGATGTCCAACTGGTTATGTTACGGAAAGGGAAGGCGCCTTGGTTCGCGACCAATGCAGTGAGTACATCAATCACATGGGCTCTTCTGAAAATGGTGTTATCGAAATAAAAGAACGAGAAAAGTTTGACTGCTTATAAGCAAAGTATACATAGGCGAATGACCAAGTATATGAATGCCACTTCAGGTAATTGTGCGCCAGGGTACGGAATAAACGAAGATAACAACTGCATGATATGCCCTATTGGAGCCTACAAGCACCATTCCTATAACACCAGGTGTACCGATTGCCCGACCGGTACCCTCACAGAGTCAGAAGGAGCTGTTTCCAGAGAACAGTGCAGTGAGTTGAATCAATTTATGCAATGTAATTCATGCTGTTTACCATTTAAAGACTGAGTAACCCGGCTGAGTAACCCCCCAGCTGGGGTAAACCCCTGGCTGGGGTACCCCTCTGGTGGGGTCCCCCCTGGCTGTGGGACTGAGTATCCCGCTTGGCTATGGGTCTGATCTGAGTACCGCCCATTACAGACCCCCTGGTCAGACCCCCTGGCTATGTGTATGATCTGAGTACCCCCCCTGTGGATGGACACATGCCTGTGAAAACATTTCCTTCCTGTCATACTATGTACGCAGGCGGTAATTACACAATTCAACTGGAATACTTATGATTTTTGAAAAGTAGACAAACTAACTACAAAACTCTGCCAGGGATGGAGAGAGGCTTAGGGAGTTACTGGCACATAGAGGTTGGAGGGTTTAAGAGGGTGACGAGATCTAATCTCTAAGATCTGACGTGAAAATGACTCTCTCTGCAATATCATCATATCAACTAAAAAAGAACCTAGAATTATAAATTGTGTAACTATTTTCTGAAAATGTATTCCAACATGATATTTTAAAAGGTGTTTTGTTTTGTTTACTGTTACAGGTTGAATGTGTATAATTGCGAAATTGAGGAGTTGGAGATGAACTGTGTATGTATTTGGCTTCCAATGGCCAAAAGAACATCAATCCTCCAGTCACCACCACCTCACTCGCTTCCGCATAGTTCACATGTACTGATCATGTACAAATCATGCACTAACTGTTCACCTCCTCAAAGGATATCCAATCAATGTCATTGCATCATATGCACCTTCCCCAGTAGCCAATCAATAAATTGAATGATGTGTTTAAACAATCACCATCTGACATGTAAGACTGTATTCTTACTCCTCACTCCACAACAGCATTAACTACTGGTTCAATTGAGATGAAACTAGTGGCAAACTGAAACAGTGTGTTCCAGTATCTAGTTTAACCACAAAAGGTGCTAAATAGCTCCAGTCCTTTCCTAAGTTTCCATCTCCTCACAGGAACTACTTTGTGTAGTTGCACTGATATTCTGGTGGTTAGGTATTGAGTATATAAGGGAGGTGTGCCCCATGAAAGTAGGACCTCCAAAATAACCATCAGACTGTTCAATGTCATTATAGCAACAGCAGGAACTTCTCAGGTATTTGTGAGGAGTTGAGCCACCTCCTCACTCAGGATCTGCTAAATTGCACGGTTTAGGCTATTTGTGCCACTTTTAGATACTTTTTTGCAATACTTCCAGATCCTGAGGAGTGGCCACCTCCTCACTACCTCCTCATGCACAACCTGTTACTTAAATGTATTTCTAAGGACTCTGTAGTGATTGTACACATAATTGTGAGGAGTTAGATTGAATTTCTTGTACTTGGACTTATGCATGCTCTTTTTTTGCAGAGTTTCTTGGCTGTGTTCTTCACCCGTATGAACAACTTTGTGTTCTTATGTGACCACTGTATTCTCCATTTGTGTCTACTAAATGTGTGTGGCAACTGTATGTGAACGTGTTAGCTGTTTATGATTGTGTTCAGTGACAGACTTTAATCCAACCCCTCAAGCTCCTCACGTTAAGACAATGGCATATTCTACATTTGTGTGTTCCATGGACATTCTACAAGCCTATTGGAGCCTTAGTGTCAACTCCTCATGGTCTCTTCATGTCAACCAGTCTCGGGAGTAATTAATAAAGACTGTACCTAAGCTGAGTGTTTGTATTCTTCACAGACTAAGTGCTTCAGTGGAGGCACCCAACAACTCAATTGTGAAGATACTGGAGTTCTAGTGAACTCCCCACAACCCCAACTCCTCACCCAGTAGTACAGCCTACAACTCCTCCCTTCCTATAGGTCCAGTGCATGAACTAACACCCATGGATAACTGCTGTCGCCCCCTGAGATTAAACAACTCTTGCTCCCATTGCTGACCAAGTGGAGCTCATTTGTGACTGGTATTGAGCAAAAGTAAAACTGGTGACATTACTTTCATGTTTTCTTGCAGATATCTGTGCAGCAGGCTACACCAACAATACCGCTGGTAATTGTGTAAGTTGCCAACCAGGGACAGCAAAGAGTGAAATGGGGAACCACAAGTGCACCGTCTGTCAACCTGGATCATTTTCAAGATGGAGAGCGACGGAATGCACTCCTTGTGCTGAAGGTTATTTCGCCGAAAATGAAGGTCAAGGACAGTGTTATATCTGTGGTGGAACTCTTCTAGGAAATGGAACCGGCTGTAGTGAGAAATTCAAAATATCCTTAAAATTTTTGAAATATGTCAGATAACGATGAACTGTACCATAAACTGTAAGAATACATAGAACTGACAGATTTAAAATATTCAGCAGATATTCAAGAGAAATCTCGGGCAATAGCTTATCTTTTTTATCCCGTAAAACCGAGGAGCATGATTTTGAAAAAAAAAATAGTAAAATCTCCTGATATTTCCCCAGGATTTTGTGATCCAGATCCATGTGAAAACGGAGGATTTTGTCAGATAGATGGAACGTCGTTCAACTGCACCTGTGTCCCTCCAACCTTTGGCGTCTTCTGTCAGCTCAGTAAGGCTCTTTAATGTTCTCCGATGACATTTTTTTCTTCTTGTAACTTTAAAAGGAAAGAAATTGAACTCTGGCTGTACTACTAAATCTGGGCAACCAGGGAATTTGGGTACAATTTCAAAAACATCAAGTAAAGAAATTTCCTTTTCCAATAGAATTGTATTGATGGGAAAATGGCATCATGCCCAGAGAATTAAGACATCGTGCCCAGAAAAAGTGAAAACTGCCCAAATTCCGTGGTTGCCCAGATTTAGTAATACAGCCAGAGATGCAACTTCTTAGGATACAAAAAGTATTACAATAGCGAAAAATTACAGCATTTTTTAAAAGAAACATTTTTTGGAGGACAAAAGTCCTTTTTAGAGGCCACTGACATCCCTGTTTTGGACTTCTGTTGACATGGGTTTCAAACTTTTGTGTTTCAAAGACAGGATGGATCCCTCACTTGCATGCTTTCTTCACTACATGCAATGGATGCCTCAGATTCACCTCTGGTGTGACACCTGTTGACCCTTTTACAGCCAGCATGGCAGCTGGTCACATTCCCTACATGCATGCAGCAGAGGTAGGATGCCGGGATTCGAGCAGAAGACCCCCCGCACAATAAGCAGCCACGCTATCCACTCGGCCACCGCATTGATTTCAACAAGTTTATTCCTTTTCTTAAGATTGCACAACTGGGTGGATCGGCCCTTCTGATTGGGCACCAGGGACAGAATGTCCAGTTGCGTACTATGACTTTGAATCTTCCGAAGGACTACGGATCTTCAGAAATGGAGAAGAATTAACCAAGGAAACAGATCCAACGGACATGGTGAACATGACAGACTTAGATTTGATGAACGTAACAGACTCAGATTTGAAGAATAATACAGTGGATTTGCCTTTCGTGCCTGATGACATTGTAAGTTTCAAACTGTGAATACTTCGGCCATGACTAAATATGAAGGGTATTTATCATCCCGAAAGCTTAGATAAAATCTAAATAATGCCTCGGTCATTCTAAATTAAGTTTTTTTAAACTTTGAGATCTTAATGGGACATTCAAGGTGTGTGTGTTTGTGTCCGTGTGTGTGTGCGTGGGTGCGTGTGTGTGCAACCAAATACCGAAAACAATGGCTGAAATCACTTGATAAGCATGAAATAGAGTCAATCTGATCTCACGGAAAGAAGTTGTTTTCCGAAGAAATAGATAACTGATGCTTTTTGTAGATTTAGATCTGGTATGGTGTGCAACACCTACAATCAGAACTGTCATCAGAACATGTGATTCACCAGCAAATCAAAAATGTTTTTGGGTTTCAGAATGGGAAAGCGCTGCAATTGAATGCTTCAAACCGCGAGTACGTCATCATTGAAAATATAGGAAATGTAGCTTGTATTCTTCGCCCCCACACATGCACCAACGGCGGTACAATGTTGTTTTGGTACAGACATGGAATAATTTCATCTAGCTATCAACCAATCATTTCTTCAAGATTCAACGACTCCAGAGGATTTGTCTTCCGATCGTCTTGCGTCAGTGGTAGTCAACGAGGTTTTCTTCTGTAAGTAGCTGCAATTAGGAGTTAAGGTCTAAAAGCATAAAATTTACAGATAACTTAAGTATGTAATAGCCAAAGAGGGTAGTCTGATGGCTGATTCCACATTAACTGATTAATAAATCGATTAATGATTCAGATCATTTTCTGATCAAACTTTATAAACGTAAACGTGCTTCGTTTAAATACAAATAGAACTATGTAAAAGTCATCTAATTTCAAAGTGTGCTCCATATTGCTCTCTTGATTTGATATCGTACAAAAACCAAATTAGATAAAACATTCCCTGAATTTTGAAATATTAGTTTTTATATAGTTTTTATTCATCAACGTAGCATTGAACATTTGTAGAGACAATTTGAAAGTTCACGTGTTGTAAACAAGGAAGATACAAAGTAATTTCAAGATTGATATTGAGATTTCGTTTCATCTTCCTTATTTAAGTTTTGACCTGTATATGTTCGTTTCATTATGGGAGGTTCTAACATCCGATGTATGAGTAGTGGCGGTGCAGGTCTCAGGTACCACTTAGACTGTATATAAGTATCTGATGCTACCAGAATATGACTGGCTATAATTGGTGACTGCGGCTATTGGCTCTACACTTCGGGAGGATCCGTGAGGCTCCAAACCGATGAGTGTGTAGTCAACAGCAGCACGGGACTTTGGGACCGTACCATTAATTCAATGCAGATTAGAGAAGTTTCTTCAACTTTTTTCTTCACCGTGGAAATTACACAAAACTCATATTGCTTTGTACCTGCTTCCTTACAGGTTTGGCATTAACACTGGGGGACGGGTACACTTGACGTGGAATTATTGTGGCTGGAATCTCGCAGGAATCACTATGGATGGCGATACGAATGTAATCACCTTTTTGATAAACGATTATCGAGACAATGATCGAACGTTTACAATAGCCGGGAATGACACATTAAACGACATAGTCTTAGGAAGACAATACGTTGAAGATGTAGACTCTGACACGTACACAAGTTTTGCTGTGGATGAGATTCTCTTTTGGGACAGATTTTTGAGCAGAGATGAGGTCCGTTCCATATATTGTCAGCGTTTGCCAGGGAGATGCTAGAAACTCAAATTTATCTGTCAAATATTCACTGAAACTATCACCAAATTTGTTAGATCTGAATATGATAAATATGTGCAATGTAAGTAAAAATACCAAATGGCATCATAGGAGAACAGGGTTGTACACAATTTAAGAGAACAGATATGGTTCAAATGACCAAAGCAAATCATTATGTTTTTAAATTGGTTCCAACAGTAAAAACTCTGTTATATGAAATACATTAAAGCGTCTGTTAAACGTTAACACTAAACAATGGTACCAATTTGCACTAATCAGCACTAATTTGGGACGATTGCAAGCGTAATTCATTATTTCTCTTTTATAAACACTGACTACTAATTACATGTACTGTACAATATGTATACATTTTAACATCGATTATAAGAAGGCTTGAAAGATTTTTGTGTAATCTAATACAGCATTATACATTGAATACTTTATCAACTACAATGAACAATATCAACCTCAATTTGGAAATCATTGCGATTAATATGATTTTATTTAACTTTGTATTTCTTGATTATTTAAAGAAAAATAAATTCACCCCAAAGTGATTAAACGATGTTATCAGTTCCACAGGAAATGTCAAGTAAGAACCTGGTGATCGTTGTCACAGCCAAAATGGCTGTGTACTCAATAACCCTTCTTGAACAATGTATAACTGAATAGCCATGCTCCCAAGCCACATAGTAATTGTTGCACCAAAAAACAGAAGATATTCTTGCACCAGAGCTTACATCCACTACAATGAGAGTACTACCACAATATAGGTAACTGTAGGAACCTCAGTTAGATCTATGTTGTTTGGGTAACAGTTTGACCAATTACTAGCTATTTTGGACACCGATTTGGTACAAACCATAGTTATGGTTATGAATCCGAGATAACACTGTATCACTTGACTTATCAATGGTAGATCTATCTTTGTGTATGCATATGCTAATATATTTAGTGTCCTACCTATTAGAACAGAGAAAAACTCGAATTATTTTAGACATACACAAACAGCGTCCTTCTACTTAGCACGGCAAAAAGGTGTTCAAGGTATCTGGTGTTGGGACACCTGGGATGTGCTCGTTTTGCTGAAATTTTGTTGGCGCGCACACATCTTCACTTTTTTCAAAAAAGGTACTCATTCATTTCATATGGACTTTTCCCTGTAGAATCATGTCATTCTTGACGTGTGGACGAGCAGTTTGTGCACGTTCAAGTGGAAAACGTGAAAATTTCAGCAAAACGAGCACACCCCTGGTCCAATGCCATGCTCTTTCCCCTTGAACATTGGTGGGTGGTATTGGGGAACACTCAGACCATTCAAACAAAGTAGAACGTCTTTGACGCAGAAGTCGATCAACAACAGTGAAACAGTATCAAGACGCACGTAGATCACGCAAATAGTGTCCGCAAAGTAGAAATTGAGGTGATGGTGACAGTGTACTGGGCACACAGTATCAGGACACACGTGTATCACGTTCACTAGGTAGATCTAGATCTCTGATCTCTGATGCAGAACCCGGCTCTCTCCCCGCGTCACTCGAGGTTTTCACAAACTCTCCGCAATACAAGAATGCCAATATTGCCAATTGTGTTTTAGCTGTGCCATTTGAAATTTACTGGACCACTGAAGAATCCAACCTTGAAATGTAATCCTCTTAAACACAGTGATATCTAATATAGCAGTTACTAATACAATGTAATTAGAATAAAGAAGAAAACTGTTAATGTTGGAACACACAAGTGGCAATATTGCCAATGTTGTACATTTGTGAAAACCTCGAGTTGCACAGAAGTAAGACAAACTCGTCCAAAAATAAGATCTCCTCTGATGCAGAACTAAGTTCACTCTCTACGTCAGTCTCAGAGGACACATGGAGGACATCACGTTGACTAGGTAGATCTAGATCTCTGATGCAGAACTCTACGTCAGTCGCACAGAAGTAAGACAAACCTAAATCTCGTCCACAAATCAGATCTCCTCTGATGTGTCTGTCTGCACAATACGTAACACAACATTGAAATTATGCAAAACACGTCGTGGCAATTGACGAATGGGCTTTGCTGTTACTGCGGCTCATACGGAGGAACCGAAATGCTAAATTTGCTGATTTTTTTTAGAAAAAGTATACTTCTTCTTTTACTAAAGAGACTAAAATCAATCTTAATGGAAGGAGACAATTTTAAACTACCGTTCTTTCCTTTCCCCATTTCGATTAGGAATTTTACATTATTATTAAATTGAAACTGGAAGATTTATTAATGAAAAAATTAACAACATAGAGTGTAATTTTTATAAAGATGCTCTAGAAGATGAGAAAGATTTCTTTTTTTACCTGTAAACTATACACATGAAAAACAAAAGAAAAGTTGAGAAATAATATGATTGACATTGCATTTAATGAGGAAATATTTGTCAACTTATTCATTTAACTCCTGTTATTAAATTTATAATTGAAATATATAGAATACAGTATACATAAACAGTTTCTAACTGGTGTATAATAAGTCCAAATAGGACTGGATGCGATAGTAAATGTATCTATATGTGTGTGATTTCAAGTATACTAATTTGCACTTTGCACTATATAAACTGAATTTGAATTGTCTTGCAATTGATGAAAAATGATGAAAAATTTTGGGAATTATAATTTAACATGGGATTTGCATTCGTCATTTCCATTTATGAATAGAATGGTAGAGTTAATAGTGTCCATTTAGATGTTAAAGTACCCTGAGACGACCTTGGGGCACTTCAATGTTGTCCATGAAGTAGATCTTCTCTGGTGCAGAACGCTGCGTTTATAATTTACAGAAGTAGGACAAAATATGATCATTCTCTAAGTGGTAAGCGACGTAGACGCAACACAAAACTGTAGAAAATTTATTTTTCAATCAAGGTAAGATTTTTTTTCAGAATTGAATGCGGCGGTTAAATAATTAATCTGTACATTGCGAATGTGCTGTAGTGTGGCAAAGGAATTCCATTGTGAGGGCCTATTCACATCAAAGCAACAAACATGACGTTACGTCGTTGACTCAATTGGTGGCACATAAATGACGTCATGACAACATTCTCGTGTAAACAAATTGCCACCAATGAATGCAGGTTAAAATAGGCCTACTTATGATAAAACTGCTAAAAGGCTCATGTTAAGGGCTAGGACAGGATGTTAAGGGCACCTCAAAATAACCAATAAGCTGACTCTACCAGCCAGCAAAAATTTTCGCTTTCTCTGTCTTTTTTTCAGTGTGAACGGACCTTAAGAGTGCAATTATATTGGAAGAAAAGCGAAAGCGAAAGCGAAAATTGTCTTTGATCTTTGTCGCTACTCAATATAAACTCACAACTGAGAAATGTATGTATCAGCCGAGCCGGAGTGGCCGAATGGTTATGTGTCCATTCCAAGCGATGTAACTTTCGGGTTAGCTCTAATGTAAATGGTCCTTTATAAGTCAGTTTTAAATTTATCACCTTAATTCAGGTGCGGCACCGCTCAGTACAAAAGTCTTGTGACATGATGTTTTATACATAGATCTACCTATAATAGATTAGAATAAAGATCTGCTATCACGTGACTGTTGAAGTCAAATCGAATTCTGGTCACGTGATAAATAAAAATTTGCGCGACATTTACTCGACTTTTCTCGACATTTACACTCGATTCTGGTATTGTTCAAGTCTCATGAGTTTGTACTGTCAATTTCGGGACACGACTATTATCACAGATCAAATGAAGACGATTTAGGGTTTGATTACACTGAACTATTGACGATGGTATTGTTTCTCGGCATCGCTATCGCTAATAGTTTAATGGAAACAGACCTTTACCGCGCAGATCAAGGGCTTTCGAGACGGAAAAGAACGGAGCTCAATTCATTAAGTATTGATTGAAATCAATCAATCAATCAATATTAACACAGGAAGTGATCTATGCACCCTGCAGGAAGTTCAATAAATTCTGCCATTTGCGATGATTTCAATAAATTCTGTCTCCAGTTTTTGTATGGGAGTCTATGACAATTTTTTTTTATATTTTAAAGTCTACAGAAAATGTTGTAATATTTGCATGAAACTTCTTTATATATAATTGTAGATATTATGAAGGACATCCAAGCTATGTTGAGACTTTTCAAGATTTGTTTCATATTTTGAGTACATAGTGATTCTAATTTTGAGTACCACTTTAATACATGTTACAAATCAAAAATGTGAGAAGTCTCAACATAGCTCGGATCTCCTTCATAATATCTACAATTATATACAAAGAAGTTTCATTCAAATATTACATTTCCTGTAGACTTTAAAATATAAAAACAAATTCTCATAGACTCCCATACAAAGTATGACTGAAGTCTTATGTAAGCTTTTTGCTGTCTCTCACTCACAGTTGACTCTTCGGAGTAATGGTTAGACTGCCTTACTGTTAATCAGTAGATCCATGGTTGAAAACTCCAAAAAGTATTTTTAATATTACATTTTTTAGATGAATTTTCAAATTCAAAACAGAAAAAACTCAATTGATTTATTTAGATAACCACAGTTCATTTCGTGGGCAGTGATAAGAATTTTTTGAACCTGTGAATATTTTTGTTAATTGAATCTACTTATAATAGGAATATTTAAATAATATTTGGACATAGTTAAAATCACATTACTCACTTTCAAATTTTTATCTCAGAATTAATGGGAAATGTATGCTGGTAGGGACTATATACATAAAAATCAAATTCTCATTAACTTACACTATATCTCAAAATGATCTTGATGAAGAACGATACAAGAATGATTTAAATACAACATAAGTAATACATTAATTACCACATCATAAGTTACTGAATAGAAAACTCCGTGGAGTGTATATCTGATCAAATATCTACCTGCAAATATCGTTTTCATCCGTGATCTTTTTTAACATCAAAATATTGTGGCATTTAATTTATTTTAAGACACTGAGAGAGAAACTACAGGATGTTTCCCATGTTGACTTCTAGGATTAAGTTCAGTAAAAAGGTTAAAGTTAAAACGTTAAAGAAAAGTTTACTTTACAAGAAGAAAAGTTTTCATACAGTTAACATTTGGAAAAGCAAAAATACCTCCTGAATTTGAAACATCAACTGGAAATAGCCCTACGTTTTGGTATCCTCGGGAGGGGGGGGGGGTTACAGCATCATGGTCTGTTGTCACCTCACACTAACAAAAGTTCCAATTGGCAGAATTTGAGTGTCTTACTTTCAGGCCATGAGCTTCAATCCCACTCAAATGAGCACGTTCCTTCCATGTAGAAAATAGTCCCAGTTGTCGGCCACCAAATGACATGTTTTGGTGAACTTGCATTTGCCATAAGCTTTGTTGGGAATTTGCTTCATTATGATTTGCAGATGGTCCCCATTTTCTCAAGAATTGTTGTGGTCTCAGTTAAACGACAGTGCTAAGTGACAGGTTAGGTAGCTGGTTTCGAGTCAGTATGTTTAACACCCCTCTCCAGAATGCTGGTGATATTGCTGGAAATTAAACTTTGCAGTTTGAATCCAGATATTTACCATCCGCGTACGAAGAGACTGGAGTACCCAGCCCCTGGCCAGGACCAGGATAGGGGTGCCGCACTCCCCTACCCCAGACAGGATCAGGACAGGAGTACCTGTCTCGGCCAGGCCCAGGACAGTAGTACCCCCTGCTCCCCTAGCCAGGACCAGGATAGGGGTAGCACTCCCCACCCCCTCACCCCATCCCCCCACCCATGCACAGCACGTGCCACGGACAGGATATGCCGCGGGAAGTAGTTTTTGTTTAACAACAAATACGGTCTTGGTACAATAGTAGGCCACTTGGCTTCCAAGAAAAATTATGATTTGTGGAATCAATGTGTCACATGCCTAACTTTACTCATAAGTTTACAACCACATACTAAACATCTTCAAGTTAAACAAGAAACAGGTTTCATCTTGCACATTTCACCTCTTATCTCAAGTAAAACTAAGTCTAAATAA